>PITA01000315.1:0-305275 GCA_004023965.1 Spilogale gracilis
AAGTGTTGGAGAGGCTGCGGAGAAAGGGGAACCCTCTTACACTGTTGGTGGGAATGTAAACTGGTGCAGCCGCTTTGGAAAACAGTGTGGAGATTCCTTAAAAAATTAAAGATAGAGCTACCCTATGACCCTGCAATTGCACTACTGGGCATTTACCCCAAAGATACGGATGTAGTGAAAAGAAGGGCCATATGTACCCAATGTTCATCGCAGCAATGGCCACAATCGCCAAACTGTGGAAAGAGCCAAGGTGCCCATCAACAGATGAATGGATAAAGAAGATGTGGTACATATATACAATGGAATACTATGCCTCCATCAGAAAGGATGAATACCCAACTTTTGTAGCAACATGGACTGGACTGGAAGAGATTATGCTGAGTGAAATAAGCGAAGAAGAGAAAATCAAGTATCGCATGGTCTCACTTACTTGCGGCGCATGAGAGGCAAACTGGAGGACAGTGGCAGAAGGAAAGCAAATGGGAACTAAGGTAATCTAGGGAGGGAAATGAAACAACAGAGACTTTGAACACAGAAACAAACTGAGGGACTTGGAGGGAGGGGCGTGGAGGGATGGGAGAGCCTGGTGGTGGGTACTGGGGACACCTAAGCATGGAGCACTGGGTGTGGGGAATGGGGAATGAATCTTGAAACACTGGAAAAAAAATTTTAGTAACAATAAAAAAAAAAAAACTAAAGTAGGAAGAAATAGAAAATTAGGAGAGAATGATTACAAGTAATGAAATTGAATCAGTAATCAAAAACTCCCAATAAACAAATGTACAGTACTAGGTAGCTTTGCAAGTGAATTCTACCTAATATTTTAATTCTACCTAACATTTCTACCTAATGTTTAATTCTACCTAACATTTTAACATTTTAATACCTATTATTCTGAAACTATTTCAAAAAATTAAAAAGGAAAACTTCCCAATTCATTCTATGAGGGCAGTATTACCTGCTACAAAACCAGATAAAGACATCACAAAAGAATATCATGAACATACATGCAGAAATCCTCAACAAAATACTAGCAAACTGAATCCAAAGTATTAAATTAAATTATTAAAATGAATTAAATTAAATGAATTAAAAAGCATTCACCACAATCAAGTGGGAATTATTCCTGGGATGCAAGGGTGGTTCAATATTTGCAAATCAATCAATATGATACATACCATATAGAAGAGAAAAGATAAGAACCATATGATCCTTTGAATAGATGCAGAATAAGTATTGACAAACTCTAACATCCATTAATGATTTAAAAAAACCTCAAGAAAGTACATCTAGAGAGAACATAGATCATTGTAATAAGAACCTCTTAAATGAAAAACTCACAGCAAACATCGTACTCAATGGGGACAAAATTTAGAGCAGTTCAGGAACAAGACAAGGATATCCACTCTCACCGCTTTTATGCAACATAGTACCTGAAGTCCTAGCCACAGCAATTGGACAACATAAAGAAATAAAAGGTATCCAAATTGGTAAGGAAAAAGAAAAACTTCCACTATTTGCAGATGACATAACATACATAGAAAACCCTAAAGACTCCACCAAAAAACTTCTAGAACTGATAAATAAATTCAGTGGAGTTACAGGACACAAAATCAATGTGCAGAAATCTGTTACATTTCTATACACAATAATGAAGCAGTAGAAAGAGAAATTAAGAAAACAATCCCAGTTCCAACTGCACCAAAAACCATAAGATATCTAGGAATAAACCTAACCAAAGGGGTAAAAGTCCTATGCTCTGAAAACTATAAGACACTGATGAAAGAAATTGAAGAGGACACAAAGAAAAGGAAAGACTTTCCATGCTCATGGACAAGAAGAACAAATATTATTAAAATGTCTATGTTCCCAAAGTAATCTATAGATTTAATGTAATCCCTATCAAAATACCAAGAGCATTTCTCACAAAACAAGGATAGACAATGCTAAAAATTTGTATGGAGCCACAAAAGACCCAGAATAGCCAGTGCAAACTTGACAAGAAAACCAAAGCAGAAGACATCACAATTCCAGACTTCAAGTTCTATTACAGAGTGGTAGTGATCAAAACAATATGGTATTGGCTCAAAAACAGTCACATAGTGGAATAGAACAAAATAGAGAACCCAGAAATGAACACAAAATTATATGGTCAACTAATGTTCAAAAAAGCAGGAAAGAATATCCAATGGGAAAAAGACAGTCTCTTCAACAAATGGTGTTGGGGAAACTGGACAGTTGGACATTGCCTTACACTATACACAAATATAAGTTCAAAATGGATTAAAGGCCTAAATGTGAAATCTGGAATCATAAAAATCCCAGAAAGCTATAAATTCTGACAGTGGCCATACCAAAATTTTTCCAGAGATTTCTCCTAAGTCAAGGGATATAAAAATAAATAAGAAATTAAAAAAAAAACACTAAACTATTGGGACTACATCACAATGACAGGCAAAGAAATTAACCAACAAAACTAAAAAGAAACCTAGTGAATGAGAGAAGATATTTGCAAATGTTATCTGACAAATGGTTAGGATCCAAACTATATAAAGGTCTTAATACGAATCAACACCTCTCCCCAAAATAATCCAATTAAAAAATGGGGAGGAGACATGAACAGACATTTCTCCAAAGACACACAGCTAACAGACACATGAAAAGATGCTCAACATCAGTCATCATCAGGGAAATGCAAATCAAAACTACAGTGCAATATCACCTCACACTTGTCAGAATGACTAAAACCAAAAGCACAACAAACAGTAAGTGTTGGCAGCGATTTGGGGAAAACTCATGCACTATTGGTGGGATTGCAACCTGATGCAGGCACTGTGGGGAACAGTATGAAGTTTCCTCAAAAATTTAAAAATAGAATTACCGTAGGATCCAGTAATCACACTATTGTGATTTTATCCACAAAACACAAAATATTAGTTCAAAGGGATACATGCACTCCTATGGTTTGAGCTGCATTATTTTCAATAGCAAAATTAGGGAAACAATATCCATCAATAGATGAATGGATAAAGAAGAATGCTATATTCATACAATGGAATGTTACCCACCAAAAAAAAAAAAAAATGAAATCTTGCCTTTTACAACAAAATGGATGGAGCTAGAGAGTATTATGTTAAGTGAAAAAAAACAGTTAAAGACAAATACCTATCTCAAATAAATAAATGAAATCTTTTTAAAAAATACATGTTGTGATAGGTAGAATAATGGCTTCCCAACAATTTCCAAGTTTTAACCTTCAAAATGTGTTCATATATTTAATTGTATGGCAAAGGTGAAATAAGGTAGTAGACGGAATTCGATCTGCTAATCAAAAGATGTTTAAACAGGATTATCTGCCTTTGGGCTGATCCGTAATGGACGTTTTGGGGACAACTACCCATGGTCTGCATGCTCCGCACCACCTCCTATGGAACTCTGGGCTGTTGCTTTCTCCCTTTGTCTCACAACCTTGTCCTCCAACGAGAATGCTAATTCCCCAGCTGCCCTCCTTAACAGATTCAAGAACAAGGGGAAAGGCAGTACAGAAATGAGGAGGGACCAAATTAAAGTTAAGTGGAGCTGAGGAAAGCTAAGAAGGATGAGCAGATGCTGAAAAGGAGAAATATAAGCTGATTTCCTGATGATGTTACCTCTCCACTGCAGGAAAACCACAACAACCAGGGCGCTGCAAATTGGTCTGTTGATGACATTGTCAAAGGCATAAAGAGGAACAATTTGGAAAGCCAGCCCCTGGCTACTCAAGCTGCTAGGAGACTGCTTTCTATGGAAAAACAGCCTCAGCACAGACAACATAATCAGGCTGGTTTGATTCCAAAATGTGTGTCCTTGGGTAGAACTGACTATAGTCCCATTCAGTTTGAATCTGCTTGGGCTCTTCCTAACATTGCTTCCGGGACATCAGAACAGACCAAAGGTGCAGCAGATGGCAGTGCTATCCCAGCATTCATTTCTCCATTGGCATCTTCATGTCCACATCAGTGAAGAAGCTGTATGGGCTCTAGGAAACGTTGCAGGTGATGGTTCATTGGTTACCAAGTATGGTGCAATTGACCCATTATTGGCTCTCCGTACAGTTCCTGATATGTCATCTTTAGCATGTGGTTACTATGTAACTTTACTTGGACACTTTCAAACTTTTGTCACAACAAGAATCCTGCACCCCTGTTAGATGCTATTGAGCAGATTCTTCCTACTTTAGTTTCCCTCCTGCATCATGATGATCCAGAAGTATCGGCACATATCTTTTGGGCTATTGGACTGATGGTCCAAATGTTTGTGAAAACAGAAGTTGTGCCCCAACTTGTGAAGCTTCTAGGAGTTACTGAATTGCCCATTGTGACTTCTGCACTAAGAGCCATAGTCCCTGAGACTATGACACTAAGAGTCATTGTCCCTGGGACAAATGAACAGACTCAGCTTGTAATAGATATAGGAGCACTTGTTGCACTTCCCAGCCTAATGAACCCTAAAACAAATATTCAGAAAGAACTATGTGGACAATGTCAAATATCACTGCTGGTTTCCAGGGCCAGATACAGCAAACTGTGAATCATGGATTAGTCCCATTCCTCGTTGGTGTTCTAAGGCAGAGTTTAAGACACAAAGGGAGTCGTCTGAGTTTTGACCAACTATACAAGTGGTGGGACAGATGAACAGATGGTGTACCTTGTTCATCATGTCATAATAGGACCATTGAGGAACTTTTTAACTGCAAAAGATATCAAAACTATTCTGGTTATTCTGAATGCCATTACAAACATCTTTCAGGCTGCTGAGAAACTAGGTGAAATAAAGAAACTTAGTATGACAATGGAAGAATATGGAAGTTTGGATGAAATGGAAGCTCCACAAAGCCATGAAAATGAGTCTATGTACAAAGCTCCATTAAACTTGATCGAGAAGCATTTCTCTGTAGAGGAAGAGGGAGGTCAGAACGTTGTGCCAGAAACTACCTCTAAAGGCTAGCCATTCCAAGTTCAGGATGGTACTCCTGAAACTTTAACTTTTAGACTACACAGCTGAGGCAGAAAGTTGTTTTGTTGTATACTCTGTTTGATAGAAATTTGTCCTACTGTTTCTCTACTAGAACTCTTTTTTATAAAGATTTTATTTATTTGACAAAGAGACACAGTGAGAGAGGGAACACAAGCAGGGGGAGTGAGAGAGGGAGAAGGAGGCTTCTTGCCAACAGGGAGCCTAATGTGGGCCTGGATCCCAGGACTCTGGGATCATGACCTCTCAGCCAAGGCAGCCGCTTAATGACTGAACCACCCAGGTGCCCCAACTAAGAACTCTTTTTTTTTTTTAAGGTGGAGTTTTGTTTTTTTTTTTTTACTTTAAATTTATTTTATTTTTTCAGTGTTCCAAGATTCATTGCCCATGCCCCACACTCAGTGCTCCATGCAATAGGTGCCCTCAGTACCCACCACCAGGCTCTCCCATCCCCCCACCCCCTCCTTCCAAGTCCCTCACTTTGTTTCTATGTCCAAAGTCTCTCATGTTTTGTTTAAGAACTCTTTTTAAATGTGTTTTGTTATTGTGGCACTTTTTACAACGGAACTATACTTAATCAGTTCCAAGGTGTACAAAATGTATGAAGCTCTTTTTCTCATGGATTTCTTATTTCTACGTGGATCTCCTATCTTACAGTGTCCTGTAAGTAAAGATTAAATTTCACCCTTAAAAAATAGATATACGGGATTATCCAGGAGAAGCCAATGTAATCACATCAATTTGTAAAGGTATAAGATAAGAGGTAACTGTGACAAGTCAAAGTGATATGATATGAGAAACTTGGCCAGTCTTTGCTGACTTTAAGACAGAAGCAGTGGAGGGTCACAAGCCAAGAGATGCAGGCACCCTCCGGAAGCTGGAAAGGGTAAGAAAACAGATCTTTTCGTAGAGCCTTTAGAATGAGCACAATCTTGATTCCAGCCTCGGAAAACCCATTTAGGATGTCTGACCTCAGGATGGATAATATTTGCATCGCTGTAAGCCATGAAGTTTGTCCTAGTTTGTAACAGTAGCATAGGAAAACATGTCTGTGGGTGTTTGTAGGTCACTACCATAGCACAGAGGGTGGCGGGAAGATGAGTAAAATTATACCACTATAAATTTTTCCTTTGTCATGTATAAAGCAACATGATATCTGAAGGCTGATATTTTGATAAGTTAAAGATGCATACCATAATAAATAAAGGGAGGTGGAGACAACCACAAGTGGGATAAATAAGTCAACCATGTTTTCTCTTAGATGGCATTAAATGCTATTGAAAAAAAAATAAGTATCACAAGACAAAGGGCTAGGGAATTCTAAGGATAAAGTTTTTAGTTTTAAATAAGGTTAAAGCACAGGTACGGTGGGGCAGTGACATTTAAGCAAAGCCTTAGAAAATGCTAGAATGTTAGGTCTCGGATATCTGGGGAAAATTTCTTCCAGATAAAAGGCACAGTCAGTGCAAATCTATAAGGTGCACAGGGCCCTGGGATGTTAGATTAAGAACAAACAGGCCAGGGTGTCTGAATTGCAGACACCAAGAAGAAGGCCAAGAGTGGCTGGAGAGGGGGTCAAAGGTTACCAAGAGGTCAGATGGCACAGACCTGTAGAGGCTTCTTCTTTCCCACTGTATTAAAGTTTTATGTATGTACGTATGTATGTATGTATGTATGTATGTATATATGTATGTATGTATGTATGTATGTATGTATTTGACAGAGAGAAACACAGCTAGAGAGGAAACACAAGCAGAGGGACTGAGAGAGGGAGAAGTAGGCTCCTCGACGAGCAGGAAGCCCGATGTGGGGTGCGATCCTGGGTCTCCAGGATCATGACCTGACCCGAAAGAAGCCACTTAACCAACTGAGCCACCCAGGTGCCCCTTTCCCACTGTATTAAAAGGGGTTATGCTCCCTCAAGAACTAGACTCGTGCACAAATGGGCAGGTGGGAATTTGGCTCTAGACCTAGGCTGGAGCCCAGGATTAGATATGGGAGCAAACTAAAAAGAAGCTAAGTGTCTAATTAATTGTTATTCATCTCATATGTTACAGTCCTACATATGGAACACCTTCCTTTTATTTGTATGAAAATATTTTTGCAGGCTTTTGATAGTAAATTATGTCATCATATGAGGAACCAATAAATTTTGAGATGGACTGTTCTTTAATGTATTTTCAATACTGTTCTTGTGAGATAGAAGCTCAGCCCTTAGTAGAAATTTTTTTACAAAATATTCAATAGTAATATGTAAAATTTCACAAAGGTGATACAAATTTTCATGCTGGCAGTTTCCTAATAGATTGAGATATTCATGGAATACAGATAAAGAAATATTTTGGCATTATTTCTGAATATGATTGTTAAATAATTTAAAAAGTATAACCTTATGGGAAACTAAATGAACATTCATCATCCTAATTGAGCAATATTGAATGATTCTCCTTTAATGGACATTTTTTTTTTTTGTATTTAAGATCAATTATTGAAGGAGTAATTGTGATTCTCATTCATAGTCTGCATGTCAGGGGTGACACTAATGAATGTGACAACGATTTTTGTATAAGAAAAATTTCCTTCTTCAATTGTAGTTTTTATAAAATTTTCATTTTTTTCCTGAAATTCACTGGTTTGTAAGTATTTCCTTCATTTATTTGGCGCTGTGCTAGGCTCTAGGGGTACACCAATGAATAAATGTAGGTCAGCCTTCTTCTCTTTCTGGATATATATGTTTAGGTCAACTATTGTACTTCAGATATCAAGAAGACCACACAATGTACCAGAAAAGGATGAAGCTGATGACTATGACACTAATAAACTATAGGAGATACAAAGGCTATTTGTCTTTATACTGCTGCCAATTAAATGATTAAGGACTGAGAAAAGAGTTTATATCATATCTAAGGTAAATAAACCAGAAAAGTAATATTAAAGTGTTCATTTTGTTGGAGTAGTAAAGCCAAATGACAAAAATGTGTTATTGTGTGCTAGTAAAGTTATTCACCAAACAAAATTAAGGAAGAGAGAGGAAGACCTTGTAAAGTAGATGAAAATCTGCTATAATCTCACTGGGGTAAGAGTCTATTTAAAACTGCTAAGGTCAATGGGGTGCCAGGGTTGTTCGGTCATTAAACGTCTGTCTTCTGCTTGGGTCATGATGCCAGAGTCCTGAGATGGAGCCCTGCATCAGATTCCCTGCTGGGTGGGAAGCCTGCTTGTCCCTTTCTCACTCTCCTGCTTGTGTTCCCTGTCTAGCTGTGTTTCTCTCTGTCAAATAAATAAAATCTGAAATAAAAAAAGAAACTATTAAGATATGTATCAGTCAAAATAAAGTAGGTGATGCTGTAAATAAAGAAGATCCCAAATCTCAGGGGCTTAAAATCACAGGTTTATCTGTTCATCATGCTTTAGGTCTATTGCAAGCCAACTCTATTCTTCAGAGATTGGCTGTGTATTTGTGTTTGTATGATTGCAGAGGAAGAAAGAAGACTTATGGTGAACTATAAACTGAATGTTAAAGGTCTATGCAAAATTAGTGTAAGTCACTTCCAGTCACATGTCATTCACTAAAACAAGAGGCAAAGTCCGAGTTTACAGACTGTAGGGAAGTTCAGTGCTAGCATCAGTGCCAGAATATTTGGTGAACACTGTGAATGACTCCCCATGACTCTGACTGCCAAATTTTGAAAATACATATTTATCTTTATCTTTAGTTTCCCCTGAAAAAATACTAACCATCATATCTTTACCAAAGCAAGGTTAACATATCAAGGTTAATATTCTGTTTCCTCTATCTCTGTAAGAAAAAATAATTATGGTTAGAGCATTTAACATGAGATCTACCCTCTTTACAAAGTTTAAGTACAATACAATATTGTTAACTACAGGCAAAATGTTGTACAGCAGACATCTGGAACTTCATTCATCTTGCACCACTTAAATTTTATGACCATTGAATCCCCCTCTCCTATTTTCCTAATGAACAGATATCGTTAATAAAAATAAATACATTTATTTTTTTTTCTTAGCGTGGTGGGTAGTTTGGTTTGGTTTGTTTTTTTTGCATTTGTGCAATTAAAGATAATATTGCATGTAGTTTTACCTACCTACTATTTCTTTTTTTTTTTTTTAAGATTTTATTTTTTTGACAGAGAGAAACACAGCCAGAGAGGGAAAACAAGCAGAGTGAGTGACAGAGGGAGAAGCAGGCTTCCCACCGAGCAGGGAGCCCGATGTGGGACTTGATCCCAAGTCTCCAGGATCATGACCTGAGCCGAAGGCAGTTGCTTAACCAACTGAGCCACCCAGGCGCCCCTACTATTTCTATAGAGAATCCTAGAAATAAAATCAATGTGTTTATTCATTTTTATTCTAAACAGACATAGAAATTTACCTCCCCAAATCTGGTTAAATTAGTTTGACTATTAACAGTAAAATAGCCATATGTTTCCATTTGTTTATGGAAATTTTTTTGTGGTTGTCATTCACCTTGGTATTTTAAATTTTTGAAATTGGAAATATTGGTCTTAGTTGTTCTAAGGTTAAAACCAGCTTTCACCCTTTTTTGCTCTGTTGGAAAATTCAGGGCAAATAAATTCTATTAACAAAACAACTAATTGAAAAATAAATTTTTGGTAACATTGAAATCTGCACATTTAAGATTTAGAAAAACTAGATTAGGTACAAAAAATATTAATAGCAAAAGAGCAGTGTCTGAAATATATTAGGATTTTTGTTGACTAAAAATTAATGAAGTGTCATGGAAAGCAAGTATATATTGAGTCATCTTGCATATAGGCGTTTAGGAAGTTTAAAATTCTGTTATCATCATACAGAACTTAAAAAAAAAAGATACTGTATCTCCCTTTATCATAGAAAAACTGATGAAAGCTAAGTAGAATCCTAATGGAAAGTCATCTGTGGTAATCAAGAAAACATGAACCTAAAACCTCTCCCTGCATCAAAATTCTGAAGAAAAGGGATTTCAGTTCACTTACTACAAGTTGATCTCTATTTCTACAAGGTTGAGGCAGAAAATATTGAAATGAAAATATAAGTATGATCATGTCTAAGTAAATATATGGTTATAGAGCTTTTAGTAATTTTTTTAAAAGGTTTTATTTATTTATTTGACAGAGAGAAACACAGCTAGACAGGGAACACAGGCAGGGGGAGTGAGAGAGGGAGAAGCAGGCTTCCCGCCGAGGAGGGAGAAGGTTGCAGGGCTCAATCCTGGGACTCGGGGATCATGACCTGAGCCGAAGGCAGATGCCTAATGACTGAGCCACCCAACGTGCCCCTTGGTGATTTATTAATTCATTCTTTAGAACCCATACACTTTCAAAAAAGAATTTTTTATAAGAAAAAAGTATATACTTTGAACTGATTTTTAAAGCCTGATTAATGACAATTATCTAAAATTGGTATGTATAGGTTTGGAACTTCTGCTAAATTAAATGTTTATAAACTAAATGTTTATTGCTGTTAATGCTATCTCTTTTGTTCACAAGTTCTAACTGAGAATTCCAGCAAAGACAAATTGAGTTACAAAATTTAATGTTCTGACCAAAATATCAAACCTGCTTTTTTAAGATTATCAAAGTTTTCCAATACTAAATTCTGAAAGTAATGTGTTCCCTGGGTACTCATATGAATGACAGAGAACAGGATAATGGACAATGTCTTCAACAGTAGCTTATCAGCAAAGCTAGAAGCATTCTTCATATGTCCATTTATCGAATCTAACCTTAATAAAAGCCAAGGGCATAACATTAAAAATCCTGCAATGAAGGCATTTCAGCCAAAGCTTGAGCCCGTCAGGTAAGCATCTTTATAATCCAACTTGATAAAATGGTTAAGTTTACACTAATTTGAGATGTAATGGATAGAGGTCTTGCAGTTTGGTCATCTTTCTTGAGTATCAGTATTATCCTTTATATGGAGAAAAATAATTTCAAGTTTAAACTCTTTGATGTGAGTCATGAGCACAGGGATTCTGGATTACTGAGAGAATAGTGCAAGCATTTTACAACAGAGATTGAGAAGTATAATTTATATGCTCCACAAATAGTGTGATGGAGAGGAAGAGAGTACATATTGTAGTTGAATATCTCAATTACACACAAACTTTAGACTTGTTCCCACAAAACTTTTCTTCCACCTACAAGACTGCAAATTATTTTTCCAAATTCCATATATCATTTGCCAGAACCACTACCCCATTAGGTCCTCAGGTGATAAACATGATAGAAATAATTTTGATTTCTAAATTTCCCTCTCCCTCATTCTCTACTTATAATCAATAATCAATCTCTAACAAGTCATTCCCAAAATGTGTTTATAATATTTCTTCTCTTTTTCCACACTCACACAGTCCTCATAGGACCTTCAATTACAGTTTCCTGAGGCTATCTGTGCTCCATCTTTCCCATTAGAGATCTCTTTGAGACATAACCATTGATCAATACTCATTGAGGTAAAACCTTTGATGTATTTCCCCAGCCATCAGGCAAATGGCTAAGGTCATTGTCCTGGTACAGCAGGACTAATGACATCTAATAATATCTTCACTCTTAAACCCTCACTCTACCTGCTTACAGTTTAAATACAAACAACATAGAAACTATAGAATCACTAGTAGCCAGCTTTTCCACGTTTCCTCCATTTTTATGCACAGGCTTGTCTTTCTAAAAAAAATTCTATAAATTATTAAAGACAATTCTCATGTGGTTTCTATGTGAGACCCCTTTTCTGAAATCTCACAGAGTCAATTGTGTGTGGTTAGAGTACCAGTAAAATGATGGATGTCACTCGTCAAGATAAAGGAGGCATGGCTTGTTTGATGACTGGTAAGAAAGATTAAGAACTTTTCATAGATGGTCACATGAGGAAAGAAAAACTCAAGGTTGATTTAGATTAAAATGGGATTGGATTTTAGTGTGATAACAGAGATAAGATTTGGGGAAAAAGCCACTATAAGTAATATTTTTGAGTTAATGGAAGTGGAGACTAAAGAGATTCTACATGTGGGGAAGAATTTTCAATATGTTAGACTCTGGAAGTTGAGGTAGATTTTCAATAAAGCTGATGATGCATAAGTTCTGGGGCTCTGGCTCCACCCAAAGCCCTAATTTTTCATTTGCAATTGTGTGCTCTTTTACTTAAAAACAGTCCATAAAATTGTATAAGCTTAGGACACTGATAAACCTTGATAAAAAGTAGCATGAGACCAAACAGAAAACTATAGGAAGCTTTATTTCTACGTTTGCCAGTTTCCTTGGAACGACTGCAACATAGCCATCATAATTTTCTTTCACGTTTAGAGGTGATTAGCAGAGGGGAAAAGATTTCATTTTTTTATAATATAGAAATATGAGTAGAGATGAAGCAATACAATAAGGAGAATCAGAACATCTATTTTTTTTTTTTTAACAGATGTGAGGTGCCTATGGATTTCTTTGCAGCTATTTCTTTCTCTTTTTGGAGTGTCATATATAAGTCCCTGCATGTACTCCTCTATACTGTGATGTGTCTGTGCGTAGATACATATATACATATGTACACACCCAGACATACACACACATACACATGTGTATGTATGTTTAATATTCCAAAATAATCTCTTAGAAAAAATTCAAGCTCTTGCCAATTTTCACTTAAATTCCATGCAAAATGGAGAAAGGAATATTTTCCTCTAAAAGATTTAATCAGAAGGTAAATAATCATAATGATGATATTCTATCAATATCAATTATTAAATATATATTTTGTGCTTCATTTATTTTTTCTTCTTTATAAATATGAAATATAAAGAATAAATATTTTTTTACCTTGGGTCTAAATCCCTTCCAAGAAATTAATGTCTCACAGGCCAATAAGAACATGTGCAAAGTTAAAACTCACTTCACATTGACTTGTAAGCCTAATCTCTTTCTATTAACACACCGAACTACTCAGTTTGAAAACAATTGTAGCATTCTGGCACCAAAGAAATCCTGATTTTGGTTCTTCTGTTGTTTACCTTCCAAGAAGGAATCAGCGCATTCATAACTACTTGGTTATTTACAAAAATTAGATGCTAGTTTTTTCTTTTTTTTTCTTTTTTTTGGAAGCTATTTCCCATGGAGTTTTATTACCTGAATAGGACCTCCTTCCATTCAGTATTATACTGTACTGTTATGGACCACTCATGACAAAATCAGGTCCTGCATGTTTTTATAATGAAATTGGCTTGTTCATGGGTAAGAGATAATTTCTTCCATGATTAAAAGCTGGACTACTGGGACGCCTGGGTGGCTCAGTCAGTCGTTAAGTGCCTGCCTTCGTCTCAGGTCATGATCCCGGAGTTATGAGATCAATCCCTGCATCCAGCTCCCTGCTCAGTGGGAATCCTGCTTCTCCCTCTCTCACTTCCCCTGCTTGTGTTCCCTCTCTCGCTGTGTTTCTTTCTGTCAAATAAATAAATAAAATCTTAAAAAAAAAAAAAGCTGGATTACTGATGTTAGCTGAGAGTTGCATTTCAGTACTGACATTATTGTTTGCTAGCACTGTAACTATGAGTAACTATGAGTCTCATTTTTACTGTTGAATGAGAATAATGATACCATATACAGCACTGTTAAAAAAAAAAGTATACATGATCATGCAAGTAACAAGTCTAGAATGCCTCCTTCCCTGTTGCCTTCTCTTCCTGGCTGATATTCAAGATTTTTATTTATTTATTTGAAAGAGAAAGAGAGAGAGAGAACGAGTGTGAAGAGGGGCAGAGGGAGAGGGAGAAGCAGACTCCCCACCGAGCAGGGAGTCTGATTTGGGGCTCAGTCCCAGGACCCTGGGATCATGATCTGAGCCAAAGGCAGATGCTTAACTGACTGAGCCATCCAGGTGCCCCTCTTCCTGACCGATTTTTTGGGGAAGATTCTTCAGTCACACTACACTATACTGTTTAACAGATGTGTAGTATTTCACTGAAGCCGGTTTTCCTGTCAAAGAGTTCCCCTAAAAGAAAGAAGAAACAGGTGTGTGCTACTGAAGAAGCCTCCACCCACCCACCATGATTCTGCTTCTCTCCAGTCATTCTGAGGGTTAAGTACTTCTTTTTCATTATTTAGAAATGAGAACAATAAAGTACATATATAAACTAGAAGTGGATAAAGTGATAAGATTTCAATGATGAACAGCCTAAACGCAAGGGCTAAACTCCACACCAAGGAGCAAGCAGTGCTCTCTGAGTCAACACATACCAACCAACAACAACTCTGGGTGTACTCTGGCTTCGTCCTCAGCCTGGGGGATCACTGCATAAGGTCTCTAGAGAGCCACAGTCTGAAACAACCTGAAGGCAGTGAAGTCTCTAACGCAGGGCAGTATATTCTCAACAAACCTGAAAAGCTCAACTGAGCTCTTTGTTGGGGATACTTTAAATAGTTCAAGAAACAGACTCAGCATTTAGTCACAGAACTTTCCTGATGTTTGGAAACAGACACAAACTATATTACTCTGCTACTGTCATTCTCCAAAGAAGGCTACTTGGACAAAAATGAAGAATCAAATAAGTATTTAAGCTTGTGTTTTCTTTTCTTGTTTTTTTGTTTTGTTTTGTTTTGTTTTTAAGTTCAGTTAGCCAACTGAACATATAGTAGCTTATGTTTCCTCTTGATATTTGAACTAAAAAAAAGTGGAGATCTAAAACTATGTAGAAAGTATTTATTTTTATCATGTAGAATATACAATTATACATGCCCCAACTGAAATATATCTCTGAATAATAGGGGTCGATGTTATTTTCTAATTTATTTAAAAGATTAATACAAAAGATTTATGGTCTTATAATCAGAAAATAATAACATTATTTTACTATTGCTATTCTCCACACATGTAGACTATTGATGTTTATCCCAATAATTACCTCAATATTTTAAACTTCAGGACACTTTCAATTCCATTTGAAACCCATATTAATAATGTGCCATATTTTATAACTTACCTTTAAAAATTTACTGTACACCTATAAAGTATACATACCCCTTAATAGCTATCAATTATTTCTTCTGATATGAAATAGTACTTTAATCAGAAATGTCTTCTCTTTAAATTAAGGGTATAAACCTTGCCAGAATTTTATCCTGTTGTCACATAGAGCCATCACATCCAACATTTGATGAATACTAATAACAAATACTACTTGGAATTTGATTTAAAAAATGAAGCATTTCAAATAGATGTGCTAAATAGTACTAATGCATTTTCCGATATGTTTTCACTTATGAGGTGATGTGGAAAAGAGGTCTTAATGTTAATCAGTAACTGCCAAACTGAAGATGTAAAAATTAATCCATAGGATAAAGAAAATCATATGAATTTAGGAACCCCTTGTATTTATTTCAGCTGCATATTTCCTATTGTAATAAAATTAAAGTCAAAATATAGAATTTTAGCTTGATAAAAGGAAGTTTCTACATTATTATTTTTCTCTTTTTCCATTAATTTTTTTCTAAGACAATTTGAAAATTATGTCTTTTCATGGACCAGGAAGAAGCATGTGCTGGATTTATCTGAACCCTCAAGATCACATTCGCATATTTTTGTATCATCAACAAAACAACACAGGTCCTTCCTGGAGTGAGGTACCTAAAATTATAATGAGGTGAGTAATACAACACCTGCCACAGCAGGAAAGGGTCCTTTGTCAACTCCAACGTAAACAGTATGAACAGCCAACTCAACTACAGTAGGAAAAAAAAACACCACAATTTGAAAACAATTATATAAGTTTGATTGAGATAGATGGTCTTCACATAATCATTCTTACAACAGAAGAAGGGGTTAATGACTCTCTAGATGTCTGCTACAGGGTGTCATTTGAGATTTTCTCAATATTTACGCTAACAAATGCTGTACAAATTGATTTCTCAAATGTGTGCATTACTTGTCTTTGGAATAAAGTGAAAATATATGAAACCATTTTTGTTAACTTAAGGATTTCCTAGTATTTTTATTAAACCCGAGAGTAAAGCTGAATGGCAAATGAGTAGTTTATATGCCAATGTGATATTTTGCATCCAAGTTGTTTAATGAATATCTTCATGAGTATAAACATAGTTTTATAGTATTTCTATACATGTAGTTTTATGTGTTTTCTATAAAATTTCCTCTGATTAATGAAAACTCAAGGTCAGTCTACTCCTATATAATAATGAGCATTGGTTTCATTTATGGATAAATGTTAATACTTGATATTTCAGATCTCAGGACAGAAAAATCTCAAGATCTATATTTCCTTTTAGCGTTAGCACAATTTGCACTTGTCAGGAGAGCTATCAATCTCTTCTTAATACATTAAAGCCCTTTGGAGAAAAGTATAGGCCAAAGGGGAAAACACACAGTGGAAAATTTCTGAAGCTGATCATAGAGAAGGCTGAATGGTAGTCAAAGGTAAATTTCCGAAGGGATCCGATTAACATTGCTCTATCAAATAAGAACTGGAGAATAAGCCATTGATTGCATGGCATTTTGTTCTTCTACCTGGTTTTTCATAAGTTGGACTTCCTTCCAGGCTAATTAACCACTAAACATTTTACAAGCAATCAGCAATCCAAGTGCGGAAGCAGTAAAAGATGAATTGCACTTACGAAGTAATTGACGAAGGGTATATTGAATATTTTAAGCAATGATGGCGTGCATCCTCATACCGGAAGAAAGGCTTATGTACTGCCATTTGACAGGTCATTAGTTAATCTCAGACCTCAGGATAGGATAAGAGAGGCTCAAGGATCTGAACTTCACACATTAGGTGGGAATATCCTACTGCAAAGAGCTTGTGAGGAAACACTTAGTGTTCTTGCCTTGGCATTATCAAAATACCTCTGGTGTTATCTTAGATGAATTCCCTAGTTATTTTATTTCCTATTGACAGTAAAGTCACAACTGACATACCAAGGCAGTTCTCAAAGAAATTCAATTACTGAAATGTTTGACAGCTTCCTTTGCTTCTTACTAAAGTTTCCAAAGTCTCTTGCAGCATGAATAATGCAGTTTGCTTTGCAAGACATGCACTGCATCTTACGAATATTTTTTTAATTTCTAAAGAAAGATAAAATATGACAAACAAATATTTTTTGTTAAAAGAAAAAACAAAGTAATGATATTAGATTTGGAAACGTTTATAATTTTTTTATTGAGGACATATTAGCTTTCCTAGTATTGTGTATGGCAGTCAGGATATAGGATACTAAATTGTTTCTGTCATTAAGACTGAAATCTATCAAACATTTATTGCCAGGAAATGTGAAGTCACTAGAATAGTTTGAATTCAAATGGTGCATTTCAAATTTTAAAATGTTTTTATTTCTGAGTAACACTATATCCATGTGTTGAGTGAGTATGGTGAATGATAACTGAAGCATGTTTAAGTAGCATCTGAATCATACGACCCGTTTTCCAAAATTGAAATAAATATTGGATGATATAAAGAACACCATATGTATCTGTGTTATTATGCCACATATAATTATATAAATTGCATTATTGATAGAAAATTTCTATATAAAACAAGTAATTTATATTTATATTACAAGTGTTAAAATGATTTAAAAACATTCTTAGGAGCAAGATTTCAACAATTATCTTGCTTCTACTGACCGGTTAGTATGTTTAACTTAAATTCTCATTTTCTTCAACTAATTATAGCTCAAGATTAGGCTGCAAAGAAATACTAGGGAGAAGGACTGACACTGTGTCCACATTCCACTATTATTCCATCTGTACCTAACTTCAAGGCAATAGGGGTTAGAGAATTTCTTTAAGGATTATAATTCTTTCTTTAATTTGCCTTAGCACATAAGAGGTCATCTGCATGGACTGCCAAATTAGTTGTTTATTCTTTTCTTCTCTCTTCACCAAGTTTCAATATTTCTTAAAAAATTAATAATTAGGTCTGGTGGACCTTTTATTATCTTTTTTTTTCTTTTTTAACTGAACTAGGACCATTCCAAAGATGGGATTTTTCTGAAACTGAATGGTATCATAATTTGACCTGTGAAGGACTTAATGATCACCTGGTCCAAGGCTCTTCATTGACAATGTGAGGAACACAACATTAAACAAATGATAAAATCATGCCATCTACCGGGGGGGGGGGGGAAGACCTAGGTCCTACACTAACTTATATCCTCTAACACTGCATGTAGTTTTAATCATATATAATAATACTTACTCCCACATATCAGTTTTTAAATACCTACTGTCCTGTGAATACATTTTTAAAACAAAATTAGATAATGTATTCCTTGGTCTTATTTGTTGTATATTTTCTAGAGAACATCTTATGCAACCTATTTGCAACCTACTTTCAATTATACTTCATAACAAAAAATCTAATTTTTCTTAATAATATAATGTCAATGTGTGTTCTTTCTATTTCTAGTGCTTGGCTCTGAGCAGAATTAACAATAATAGACAAATGGTTATTTGAAATGCTATGAAGCCTTTTCAACAAAGTGAATAATAAACCACTGAATGCAATACAAGATTCCAACTTCCTAGGATTTCTATTCAATTAACTAACCCCTTTTCTCTCTCACTGCTCTCCCTAGAAAAGCATCATCTGCATTCAAAAATCCAGTTCTCTACTTATACTATGATGGACACAGGAAAGAAACAGTTTTGTTGACTGTTTTTTCTCCATAGTCAAAGACACCCTATAAATGAGCATTTGGTTAGTGGTATGTTTTCTCAGAAAATTATGCCTTCTACTTGTATAGATGACTACTTCATACTTTCTCTTTTCCCCTCAAATTGTCTAATCACTCCTACTCTTCATTCTCAGGCCATGACCTTGATTGACTTTCACTAAGAAAAGATAAATAATCAGAAAAGAATATCCATATCTTTCCATGACATGTAGATATTAACCTATATACAAGTGAACATTCATGCTCTTCCTTTTATTCTGTCAGGTATCAATCCAGCTAACAGAGTCCATTTTTTTTTTTGACATGGTTAGGCTTTTTGTTGTTGTTGTTGTTACTTAATTTTTTTTTTCCAGTATTCCAAGATTCATTCCCCATTCCCCACACCCAGTGCTCCATGCAATAGGTGCTCTCAGTACCCACCACCAGGCTCTCCCGTCCCCCCAGTCCCCTCCCTCCAAGTCCCTCAGTTTGTATTTGTGTCCAAAGTTTCTCTCCCTGGTTACCCTACTTCCCATTTACTTTCCTTCTCCCATTGTCCTCCAGGTTACCCCTCATGCACCACAAGTAAGTGAAACCATGTGATACTTGACTTTCTCTACTTGGCTTATCTCACTCAGCATAATCTCTTCCAATCCAGTCCATAATGCTACAAAAGTTGGATATTCATCCTTTCTGATGGAGGCGTAGTATTCCATTGTATATATGTACCTCATCTTCTTTATCCATTCATCTGTTGATGGGTACCTTGGCTCTTTCCACAGTTTGGCGATTGTGGCCATTGATGCAATGAACATTGGGGTACATATGGCCCTTCTCTTCACTACATCTGTATCTTTGGGGCAAATTCCCAGTAGAGTCTGTTTCTTTACCCTCTTCCAAGACCCTTGCTGCTAAGGTTGTTCCCCCTGCCTTCAGTAACATAAGATGTTCACACTCCTTTATGACTAATTCCCTCTATATACACATACATAAACATATATCTTGATAGATGTCAGATACATAGATAATAAATACTATATGATAGATTAGATAGATGATAGGTGATAGATGATAGATGGATGATAGATAATGTATGATCTTAAAAACAGAAACTGGAAATAAAAACTCAGATTGATTTATAATATTGGTCAGATATTGCACTGTTTTTCTCCTCCTAGTTAGAGCAAAACTTCTCAAGAATCTATGAACTCACTGGCTGTATGTCTCCAATTCTCCCTTAAACCTACCCTCAACAGTTTTAACTTCATCACTCCTTTGTAATCATGCCTACAGAACTATCAGTGACATGTAAATCACCCAAACCAACTGTCATTTCAATATCCATGCTACTCACCCTCTTAGCATTATTTGACACAATTGTTCACTTTCTGCCTCTTTTGTTTTGTTTAGTTTTGTTTTTTTAAGATTTTATGAATTTATTTGACAGAGAGAGATCACAGGCAGGCAGAGAGGAAGGCGGGGGGCTGGGGGAAAGCAGGCTCCCCGCCAAGCAGAGAGCCAATATGGGGCTCGATCCCAGGACCCTGAGAGCATGACCTGAGCTGAAGGCAGAGGCTTTAACCCACTGAGCCACCCAGGCACCCCCACTTTCTGCCTCTTAAAACACATTTCTTACCCCTATTCCCAGACTTTTTTTCTTTCTCTCTCTTCCCAGCTTGGTTTGCCTTTCATTCCACTAGAAGCTTCTTACACATCTCATTTTTGAGTCCTGACTTCCCTTAAGTTCTTTCTTTCCTCAGCCTACACTGAGCTCAAAGATAGTTTCATCTCACTCCATGGCTTTAAATATATGTAGGTGGTTGATAATTCTGTCAGTCTATTCAGGTTGCTATAACAAAACACTATTAGGTAGCTTATCAACAACAAAAAATTTCTCACAGTTTTGGAGGCTAGAAGTCTGAGATCAGGGCTCTGGTACCGTCAGGTAAGGACTTTCTTCATGGCTATAGCTGGCATCTTTTCACTGAATTCTCACATGGGGGAAGGGGTGAGTGAGCTCTATGAGGACTCTTTTATAAATGAATTAATTCCATTTATGAGACCTTCACCTTCATGACCTACTTAAGCACCCTCCAAAATTGCCACCTCTCAAACCATGACCTTTGGGGTTTTCAACATATGAATGGGGGGCAGGGTGGGAAGGATACAGATCATAGAACTCTAAACAGTATTTATGGCTATAACATTTATTGAAGTCAGATTTGTATATCCAGCTGTCTATTCCATATTTCCACTTATTTTTAATAACTCTTACAGAATAACTCTTATAGAACTCTAGCATATAATAACAGCTCTTATTTGTATCTAATGATAACCTATTCGTTGTATAAGAAGAACTCTACCAAGTACTTTCTTTGTTTTTAAGTACAAGTTTGTCCAACAAAACTATTGGATAGATACTCTGATTTTTTTTATTATTTATTTATTTATTTATTATTTATTTATTTTAGAGATAGAAAGAGAAAGAGACAGAGCACAGGTGGGGGCAGGGGCAGAGAAAAAGAATCTTCAAGCAGATTCCCTGCTAAGTATGGAGCCTGAGGCAGGGAATGACCTCATGACCCTGAGATGGAGATCATGACCTGGGCTGAAGCCAAGAGCTTGCTCAACCGAAGGAGCCACCCAGAACCCCAATTTTTACCTTTCTACATATGAGGAAGACAAAGCAGAAAGAGAATAAGATATTTACCCAAAACATCATCTGACAAATGACAGAGCTTGGATTTTAACCTAGGTATTTTGGCTAGACAGCTGTGGTCTTCATCATGATGTTTTATTTTTATTTAATATATCCTCATAATTAACTCTTTTAATATTCTGTGACTCCAACCCCCCATCTCAGTAAGTTTTAACTATATTCCTTCAATAGCTTTATTAAAAATACCAGGAATAAGTTCAATCCTGATATCCATTAAACCAGCAAATTATGTTCCATAAAATACATTCAGCCTCTGTTTATTTCTCATATTCCCACCACTAGTATTTTGGTTCAAATCATCATGTCTCTTGCCTGGATTATTGTACTTTCATCCTAAAATGTTTATCTGAGTCAGAACTTGCCCTAATCAGGTGTATTCTAAACCTGCAGAGTGAGACTAAATCCAATCTACTGAAGTTAAATATTGCATCTCTACTGCTGATATGTCCAAAGATCCATCTCAGTCAACAAAGTGTAAAGTTCTTATCAGGGCCTATGGTGCTCAAAGGACCCAGCCCCCAACACTTTTTTTTTTTTAATTTTACTTTTTCAGTGTTCCAAAATCCATTCGAGTATTCCATACAATATGTGCCCTCCTTAATAGCTGTGGTTTTCTGTATCTTCCATACCCCAAGATGCTATGGCTTTAGAACCTTGACTTGTTCCAAAGAGATATCCTCATAAATATCCTAACTTGTTTCCTTGCCTCATGCATTAGAGGCTTCAATTTAAAAGAGTGTGCACCATCATTCTCCTTCTCTGATTTATAGTATCTTTAAACATTTATCATCATCATGTGCACATTATATTGGTTTACTTATAGGTTTATTGTCTGTCTCCATCTCCCCAATTGAAAAAGAAACTCATTAGAGTTCACTATTGTATCCCCAACAACTAGAACAATGCCTACCACATGGTAGATACTTGATTAACATATGGTAAATGAATAATGTATGAACTACAATCCATCCCATTGAAGAGTCAAGGATCAAAAATTTGAGTGAAAAGAAAAAAGGTTGCCATTGGCTTTGAATTTTACATACGTTTTCTTTTCCAACCCAGAAAAGAAGGCACATCTTATTCACCACATATGTTTCCCCTTTACCAGAAACCAATTTTGAGGCATTTGATTCAAAATATAAAGTAATCTATAAGATAAAGACACATAAACATAAGATTATATAACTCTATAGGCAGACTGAAGTAAAATGTCCAGTTTTAATCTGTGTACAAAGAAAGATTAAAGAATTTGAGTTCTCACTATTTATAACAAAGCATATTTTTTTTTAAAGATTTTATTTATTTGACAGAGAGAAACACAGCCAGAGAGGGAACACAAGCAGGGGGAGTGAGAGAGGGAGAAGCAGGCTTCCCGCCGAGCAGGCAGCCCAATGTGGGGCTCGATCCTGGGTCTCCAGGATCGTGACCTGAGCCAAAGGCAGTTGCTTAACCAACTGAGCCACCCAGGCGCCCCACAAAGCATGTTTTTATGTAACATCGTGTAACTTGAAATTTGAACAATAAATTATGAAGGGACATTTGGAATAGTTTTTCATATAGGAATTGTACTTCTGCCAGGTGGTCATCTAACTTCTACTAGAAAAGTTCTCAGTAAAAGAGAAATAACTTTATTAAAATAAAACTAATCCCACTATTGGACAGTGAATAGCGATCAGAAAGATTTTTTTCCTTTATCAAAACTAAATCTGGGGCACCTGGGTGGCCCAGTCTGTTAAGTGCCTGCCTTCAGCTCAGGTCAGGATCCTGGGACTCCAGGATCCAGGATCCAGCCCCATGTCAGGCAGCCTGCTCAGCGGGGAATCTGCTTCTCCCTCTGCCTCCTCCTCAATAATGGTTTTTCTCTCTCTTTCTCCTTCTCTCTCACTCTCCCTCAAATAAACAAACAAAAAAACAAATAACATCTTTAAAAAAAAAGCTAAATCTGCCGCCTGGTCGCTTTATTCCTTTAGAGTTCATTTTGCTACACTAAGTATTTTTTTATAATGTTCAGATATATGAATATTTTTAACATTTTCTTTCAAGCAGAGCTAAATGCTTCCATTTTTTTCATTATATATGGTTTTATGTACTTTTTTAACTGTCTAAGTTACTTTCTTTTAGATCTACTAGAATTTGTTAACATCTCTCTTATACTAAGTTTCCCAGAATTTGCTGCAGTACATTCTAATAATAGTGTTTAAATTTACTAATCCAAATGGGCTCTGAAATGACCACACAACTATAAAAATAGCAAACAGCTGTATGAGTATTGGAAATTAAAGTAGCCTGCCATGCACCCTTCAGAAGCTTGAATAAATTTATTCTGAATTTAAAGCAGGTCATACTAGATAAGAAGATGTTTTCACTACCTAACTTGGAAATTCTACTTACTAAAAAAGACTACATAATGTCAAGGTAAACAGCTATTGGCAGAACCACATCATTCTGTAGGAATAGAGCTGAGATAAATGAAAGATGCATAAAAGTTGGGGAGGTCGTTATTCAGGACTCTGCTAATTCGAATAAACACTATTTGAGCAGAAATACCAGAAAACCCTACCTATACATAATTGTAGTTGTTTGGCAAGCATAACTAGAATGCAGGACTGAAACTTTCTAAGGAACAGCTGTGGTTTTCAAGCCAAATGGGATTCAGTGCTTCATCAGTATAGAAAAGAAACCATGTTGAGCAAATACTCACCTTTAATCCATTGGGTTTCAATACCCAAAGTCAGCCTATTACCTGACAGAACTTCTGTCAAACTTTATCAACTATCTTTCTGGCTTAAGGTCTTAAGTTCTTCAGTAAGACAGATAAATAGAAAATGAGGGCATTGAAGTCATTCCTCTTTGCTATTGGGGAAATGGTTATTAAAAAAACGATTACAGAGACACAGGAGTTAATCTAAAAAACCCTTGTAAATATTTTTGAAACAAATGCTGAAAAACTACTTATAAAAATTATATTCATTTTATAGGTAAGATGTATCAAAAGGTCAAAAGACCCATGTTTCCCTCGGTATTTAAACCATGTTAAAGACTAGTTGATAAAATATTCCCAATTATTTGATCCATTTGAAATAACTTAATTCCCAAATCTTTCAATGATAGTGCCAACACGCAAATTAAAAACTAATTCTGTAAATACAGGTGCAAAATCTTAAATTAAGTATTAGAAAAATTAAACTTGTCCAGGTATTAAATAAATAGACCAGGAACAAGTAGAGATTTTTCCAGGGGCAAAAAGATACAAGATTAAGAAATCTATTTAACTCCATTACCAGGGCAAGAGGAATAAACTTAACAGCAAACATCTAAGAATTGAGGATGGTGATTAAAAATTTTAACCATGATAAGATAATTTCTTAAGTTTATAAGAATATTTACATGAAACATAAAGCCAAAATTCCACTTAAAAATGTAATACTAAGTATATTCTTTCAAATTCAGGAAACTATATAGATATAGATATATATTTAAGATTCAGTATTTCAGCTTGCATCATTTTATATAATTTGAGCCAAAAATAATAAAGGCATAATATAAAGAAAGGGAAGAAAATATATTATTTTCAGATGACATTATTATTCACCTAGATAACATAAATCATCTACTTATCTATAAAAATTATTACGACCACTTAGTAAGATTTCTGGATACAAATCAATAGGCAGTAATCAATAATTTATAGTTACAAAATATATTTTTTAAAAAGAGAATCCATTAACATTAGCAAAGATCAATATAATATGAAAAATTAACTAAAATATTCAGGAACAATATTTTTCAAATAATACTATACATCCCTACTGCGGGTCAAAACAAATTTTGAATGGATAGATTCATAATACACAATTATGAGTTCTTTCCAAAGCAAATGTTCAATTTGATTTGTTCTCAATGAAAATCCCTACGATTTTTGAATAGAATTGTATCAAAAACATAGATATGTACTCATAGAGTGATAAGGGTAGCTAAGAAAAGTGAGAGAATATAATTGAAAGAGTAATTGCACCCGAAATTACTAAGAATTACAACAGATTTATCATTGAAAGACAAATGTCCATAAATTTCAAGAATATTAAAATGTGCAAAATATAGCATAATTAAAAATAAATTAAGAATTAATGAATGAGTGGCATTGAATTACATGTTAAACACCAAAAAAATTGTTTATCATGGGTAAAGAGTCAACGCACAATTTCAGAAGAATGAACTAAGAATAAAAACGGACAATGGAATAATTAGAAGAAAAACATTAGAAGATACTGATATAATTTAGGATGATGAATGATTTTCGTTAGGTATAAAAACAAAGGCAAATGTAAAAACTAAAACTTCCACAGGATTTTCTAACAAATTAAATCTGTATTAGAAAATAATTACAGGGCGCCTGGGTGGCTCAGTTGGTTAAGTGACTGCCTTCAGCTCAGGTCATGATCCCAGAGACCTGGGATAGAGTCTCCCATCCGGCTCCCTGCTCAGTGGGAAGCCTGCTTCTCCTTCTCTCACTCTCTCTGCTTGTGTTCCCTCTGGCTATGTTTCTGTCTGTAAAATAAATAAAATCTTTAAAAAAAATAAAAATAATTACAAAAAGGTAATTACAAAGATCGAATTAAAAAAATATATTCAGCCTACTTGATCAACAAATGTTCTAGCACGGGTGTACAAAACTTTATTTTCAAGTATAAAATGGTTTCTAAAAAAAAAAAAAAAATGAGGGGTGCCTGGGCGGCTCATCTGGGTGTCTGCCTTCAAGCTCAGGTCATGATTCCAGGGTGCTGGGATTGAGCCCCACATGGCGCTTCCTGCTCGGCAGGGAATCTGCTTCTCCCTCTCCCTCAGCCTGCCTCTCACCCTGACTTGTGCTCTCTTTCTCTCTTTCTCTGTCAAATAAATAAAATCTTAAATGAATGAATGAGTGAATGAATGAATGAATAAATAAATAAATAATAAAATAGTTTTAAAAAATGAACAAAGGTAATGAAGAAGCAGTCACCAAAATGGGAAAAGTAATGTATTAAAAACAGTAAAAAATTAAATTCAGTAACAAAGGCAAATGATCCAAGTTGCCTGAAGTTTTAAAAAACTTTCTAAACCCAAAAGAAACAAAGTAGTCAGTGATGATGAGAGTAAGTGGTATTTGCATTTATGGCAGTGTGCTTGTATATATGCAATCTGCTAATATAATATGGCCATATTTAAAATAATCTTAATAATATGCAGTTAGATTTTCTGGAGTTAATATTAAGAAAATAATGAAATAGATATGAACATATATTTTTGTAGTAATATTTAGAGTAGTAAAAATTTAAAATGTCATAATGACCTTGATTTGTTGATGAAAATGGAGTACATAATTATTGAATGTATTGACTCATGACATTTTGAAGAGACAATATTTCTGGATAGAGATGATAGAGTGAAGCTGTATTATTTAATCTCTTTCCATCAATACCTTATCAAATATCAAAATAGTAACACACAGATACACAGACAGCAGAAATCAAACAATAAAAGGAGCATCATTTTATTTGATAAATACTCAAAGTTGGTAACCAAGAAAAAAACATACCGACTCCACACCACTCTCCATAGGCAGTTTGGAAGAATAAAAGTCAATTAAGATATAATTATTTATGAACAGAAATGGCCTCTAATATCTCATGGTTGATGTGTAAACCTCTACAACTTCTATGTCTTTGTCATAGTGCCACAGGAAATATTTGAATGATGGGTGCTCTGCTAGCATGGATCCATGGGTGACTTGTAAGGAACAAATTACCCCATGTTAATCTTTGATAGAGATATAGTAGAAACAAGACATAATGTTATTGGTTCTCATTGTTAGCACTGTCATTTTGGTGTTGTTTATTTCAAATGATATCCAGCCTATTCTTTTTGATATATGTATGACTGGGGAAGCAAATGATATAAATGTCTCCAGGAACCACTTCACATCTGCTACTAACTATACATCTCTATCAGAAATATAGATTTCTTATACATTGCACATCAGCCTTCAAAATAAAAACAAAAAAATAGAGTAGGCTCTGGGAACTCCATTGTATCTAGCCAGGCTGTTCAATTAAGTCCAGAAAATCAGTAGAAACATGACTTCTTCCTAAAGATACTTTTGCCTACCAAATATCTGGTTGAGTAAATTTGCTGGAAACTATGCCATGCACAAACCCAAATACTACGGAAAACTTAATATTTTCACTGCTGACATAAGTAAGTCATTCTACAAACAATGGACAACGGAGTTGACTTAATTATCTGCCACAAAAAAATATTGCTTTAACCACACAGTATCTATGCATAAAAATCTTCTCATCATTCACTTTTAAGAAGAGCAACAGCAACACTTGCCTGAAGTCAAAATGCTATTACAATATTTATAAATAAAAACAGACTACTCCCTCATCAAGTAAATTCACTGATTTCATGTGAGGATACTTTATGTGTTCAGGTCACACAATCTCGTATCAAGCAACTGTAGCCAGCAGACTAAGTCAACAATCTTAAGTGGAAAGATAAATGTCAGAAAAAAAACTGAAAATTATTTAATGTTCCTAATTATAATACAAGAAAGAATATGACAGAAAACTGGAAAAAAGGGATATTCACACTATGATGTATTTTCTTTGCCATGGACTTTTACTGGGTACTTATGAGAATGATCAAGGATTCATACAGAGGAATATGAAATGACTAAGACCCTGTCACCTTGAAGACTTGGTAAAGACTCATTATAGTTGGAGGAAGAAAAAAGTAAAGGAAAAAAAAAGAAGTAAAACATATCCACTCTCTTGGGGTAGAGTTAAGAAACCTATCTGGGCTCAGACATTTAAAGGCTAAAAATCTGGGAACCATTATATGATTTCTATCAATTGCTGAGTATTTCTACTACAAGCAAACACTCAGGGAATAACAACGAATGGGTACATTAGGGTTCCTGGCTCATTGTAAGACCAGCTTGGATTTATCGTTCAGACCAGGATAAGCCAGTCAGTGACTATCGTAAAGATGAAGCCTTCTATTTTCCCTGGAAACAACAGTATTTCAAACCCTTGGTTCATTAATCCACACAAGCAGAAGGTTTTTGTTTTCCCAGGTTACAACAGCTTTAATGTATGACCCTAGATCAATTTGAGGAAGGCTGGGAAGAAGTTACATAGCATGAACTTGTGGTGATAAGCAATTCTGGCAAAGCTATTTTATTTGAGAGGTCCTGGCTTTCTGAAAGGCTGTCTGGAAAAGAGGAGGGAAGCTATGATTATCTTGGTGACTCAAGATAGACCTCTGTGCCCCAAACTTGACCTTCATTACTCAGATCAAGAAGGGCCTTAGCTAGCTACCGTTTTCTTTAGGTGGGACAAAATACTTGTTTTTCACTCCAATCTTGTTGCCTATTATGATAATCGGGCTTATCTTGTCTATGTCAGATAAATTATGCAATTTAGCTAGTATGGCCCAAATTTCATCATTTACTTTAAAGACAGGGAGAGCATTTCAAGGCAGAATTTTCCATTTTATACCTAGGCTACCGAGCACAACCACTAGGGAGATCATAAGGGTCCTCCTACACCATCGCTAATTAGCTTTGTAACACTATGGTAAAGAAGAGTCCTCTTCAAGGGACAGAGTGTGGGGGAGTCAGCAGTTTTCACCCCACTCCAATATTCCTACCTCCTCCATTCCAATCTTTTTATATCATGTCAGGAGATTTCTTTTTTTTTTTTTTTTAAGGTTTTATTTATTTGACAGAGAGAAACACAGCCAGAGAGGGAACACAAGCAGGGGGAGTGAGAGACAGAGAAGCAGGCTTCCTACCGAGCAGGGAGCCAGATGTGGGACTTGATCCTGGGTCTCCAGGATCATGACCTGAGCCGAAGGCAATCACCTAACCAACTGAGCCACCCAGTCGCCCCATGTCAGAAGATTTCTTACATCTCATTTTCATTCAGCTAGCAATTCTGTTCAGATTTTTGTCAATTAACTGTACAAGTTGTTTGATCTGCCATTGGCTGCTTGAACTAGCACATAAAAAAATGGAATCCTTAGTCATTCTATCCATATGATAAGGTTGGCCCTATCTCCAACTGTATTTCTTTCCTTCACACTACCATATGTAAATTAATTCCAACATGTATTCTCCATATTTTTGCTGATATACATTAGTCAAAATCCTGCAATTCTACTGCTCTGTAAGCATTTTTATCTGGGGGTGACACTTTAGTCCCCCCCTTAGTTGTCAGTCTCCTCTTCAGGTCTGTAGGTCCAACTTTGCATAATAATGTAGTTTGAACTGAGCACATAGCAGTCCAAATGGGCAATACTTCTCATAGCCTCTTGTTGCTACCTGTGCATGTGACTAAGTTATCAACTAAATATGATCAGAATAGGTGCAAATTTTGTGTGATTTGCTTAAAAATTGTTCTTCTCCCAATTTTGCTTCTTTGTACTTCCTTGAAGCAGGAACCAAGATGCAGAGCTGAATTAGTTTCTACCACATAGAATACATTTCTTGAATATACAGAAATACAGGATTAAAGGATCTAAGGGGTGTCCCATAAAAGACATGTTGGAGCAGAATTACCATGATAGGAAATATCATTCATGTTTTTACCTTATCTGAGAAAAAAAATCACTTAATTTATTTCTGTGTCTCCTTATGATGGTAGCAAGATTTCTAACTTAAGCATTACAACATGCTGTGGCATGTAGAGACTAAACACAATGAAAGTAAGGGTAGGTCATAAAAAGAAGTGGTATCTGGGAGGAAGGTAACTACCTCAGGTATAGTTATTAAAGAGCCATTTACCAAGGTGAGACTCAATATTCAGAGACAATTTCTTTTGATATTCCTTTTCCAAAACTCTCATAGAGATGTATGTGTTGAGGGGGAGATAGAAACTTCAAAGAAGACTATCTTTAGCTTTCTAGATTTTGGAACGTAGTAAGCCATCTTCCAAGGAGATGAAAATCAAGTAGATTCAGGCCTCATACCTTTCTGGCTCCCTCACCAAACTCTGAGAAGAATCCAAGTGTTTTTTTGTTACTCTTCCATATGACAAGGAAGGAGAAAATGAAGCGTAGTGTAACCCTTTTCCAAAGAAACATTAAACAAAATAACTATAAAAAAAAATTAATAGTCTGAGAGAAAAAAGAAACCCAGGGATATTATACTCAGAAAAGATGGTGGTCAAGCATAGGCAAGAAGCTAGTAACTTTACATGTGTGAGTTAAAAATAAATAAATAAAACAGAAAAATGAGCCTACCAAGATATGACTCAATAACTCAGGAATGGAAACCATAACAAAGGGATTTGTGGTCAACACTGAATGTAATTAAGGATCAAACAAAAAGTAACATTTGTGGGGTTTAAGGATTCGTTCAGGAGCTGTTTCTAACTCTAATGATTATTTGATATCTGTGGACTTTTCTAAGTGTTTTCCCTTCGCTGTAGCATTGTTTGATTATTTAAAATAGTAATGTTTCTTTTTAAGAAATATAATAAAGTCATTATTCCAAGACTAAAGAAATGTAGTTATTTCACAAGAATTATTAGTAGCAAAATAATCGGTATTGATATTGAATAATAATGGACTGTCTATGAAAATACCAAGTCTTGTGTTATCTATTTAAAAATGTGATAAAAATGGCAATTTATATAAACAGATGCTTATAAATAAAATGAAACACATTTTTCTTAACATCAAAATCTCAACAACTTGAGACTTCAGGCTTCCTCATGAAACAATTCTTCATGTTTCACATCACTCTTTTGGATTTATACTTCACTTAATATGCCATTGGGGCTTGGGGGTAGAGTCCCTATATAGCTAGGAAAAGATTAACGGTTCTATGGTGATGATAAATAACCATCAGAAACTGAAAACCTGTTCAGTTGATCATTAAAAACTCAGCTCAGTGAAAACCCTTTTTGCAAGGCAACCAGTGTTAGAGCGCAGCTTCTGAAGTCAGCGGTAAGAAACAGAGTAATCCATAAACACAGCCGAGTGTCATTTATCACCAGCATCTTACCTGAGTAACAGTTCTACACATAATGTCCATATGCTTTACCTTCTGAAAGCCTGCCAATCCCTGTCTCCATGATTCTCACAAATCTTTCTAAGATTGTCAGCCTGCTCTAGTCAAGGAAATAATGTCTGACTCTACTAAAATAAGAAATAAATTCAGAATCACCTTTTAATTTCAGATATTAAATGGTAATTTGGTGATCTTGTTTTAAAGACATTCAACCGACTGAATCTAAGCAGCAAGTATACTCATTGCATTTCTTATGCCAAAACATGATTTTTCGTTTAGATCTACTGACTCAGTGATGATCTAGGCTCTAAAGAGTTTCATGGAGCAGTGCGGCTAAATTCATTTTGTTATCCTAGAATTTGTAACCAAATAGGTTATTGTAAGAGGTCTCTAAACCTAGATTTTTATATAAACTTTTTCAAGCCTGGATCTGTTTATAAAGTAATCCTGGTTTGGGTATATCACTTGATCAATTAAACTTAAGTTTCCATGCAAAAAAAAAAAAGTCATTAGATTTGAAGCTGTATCATTTGAAGGTGTACTATTATTTGCTATTAATATCTGCATTCTATATTCTACTGCTTGCAATGCATTTGCTTTTGGCTGTCTATACACATAATGTTATGCACCGACTACTCTTGTTTTGTCCTTGATTGTCTTATTCCTGTTGAACACATATAGAGGATGCTTCCGTAGAGAATGGATGCGGGGTTCTGATAAATTTCCATTTCAATACAAGCAGACTCTGTGTGCTAAAGGTTGGAAACCAGTGAATAGACCACTGAGCAGTCATGAAAATGCAGAAGCCAAGATTTGTCCTGGGTCCCTTTCAGAATCCTCAGGAGGACAACATTTGTTCAGTCTGTTTGTGAAAGAAGTGCAGCTTGTCAGGTGGTTGATCACAGGACCCCTTCAGAGCATGTCTTATGTGAGGAACCCAAACATTCATAAGTAGACACACTGACCAAATGCAGTGCTTCTGTTTTCTTCCTGTCATGGGATTGTCTTTGTCAAAATTTCCACCTCTTTCTTAAGAAAATCTGATTTCTATTTAAAGTCTCATTTTAATTTTAACTCTTATATTTTCCTTAATAGCCAAACACAAAGTCAAAATAGAATATCAAATGTCTCTTACAGTGGAACTTTTGACATATAATAAACAGTGAACTAATAGACTTATGAGTAATTCTGTAAAAATTAGAGGAAAAAGTACCGCATCTCCCAAAGTCAGATTATTTAATTGCAGAACTGAGCCTTGAAATAGTTTTAACTTCAAAGTCTTTCAGGGGCACCTGGAAGGCTTAGTCAGTTTAGGAACCAACTAGATTGCAGCTGAGGCTGTGATCTCAGGCTTGTGGGATTGAGCCTCCAAGTTGGGCTCCCTCTCCCTTTCCCCCTGCTCGTGTTCTCTCTCTCTCTAAAATAAATTCATTAAAATTGACAGTTTTTCAAAGATTTGTAACTTTTGAAATTTACTCTCCTTCCATCTCATTTTTAAATTTTTAATTTTTTTATTTGTGTTTGTTTTTTAGTTTCAAGTTTTTATTTCAATTCCAGTTAGTTAACATGTACTGTAATATTAATTTCAGGAGTGGAATTTAGCGATTCATCACTTACATACAACACTCAGTGCTCATAACAACATATCTAACCTTTTTTAAAACCCAGATTTACCTCATGTTCTAAAGGAACTAATTTTTTAAGCTTTCTTCAGAAAAGAAAGGTCACATTTTAAAATTCCTAAGTCAGAGGTATTGTGAGATTGCTACACCCTGGGTTAGAGCCAAGTTAGTTGTAATAGTTTTGAGGTTATTTTAACTAGTATTTGCTAGAAGAAATAATACTAAATAATATGTATGGGGGACCTATAAATGCAAAAATATGTACTATGAAAGAAACAAAAAATTAAGTATATTGATTTTACTGGTCAGTGTTTTTTTTTTTTTTTCTTTTTCTCTTCCTAAAATCAAGTATATTTTAATATTTCTCTATAACCTTCAACTTTTTAAAAATATTTATTTATTTATTTTAGAGAGAGAGACTGAGGGCACCAGTGGGAGGGGCAGAGAGAGAAGGAAAAAGAATCTCAAGCAGACTCCACTGAGCTCGGAGCCACACATGGGACCCGATCTCATGACCTTCTCTTATTTCATATTTTTTAAAAGATCTTATTTATTTATTTGACACAGAGAGAAAGAGCACAAGCAGGGAGAGCAGGAAAGGTAGAAGAAGTCTCCTCAATGAGCCAGGAACCCAACATGGGGCTTGACCCCAGAACCCTGAGACCATGACCTGAGCCAAAGGCAGACACTTAACCAATTGAGCCACCCAGACGCCTCTCTTATTTTCATATTTGATTTGAATTCTGTAAACATGTTTTAACTGTGTAGATACCAAAATGAATTAAAAAATGCCAGATTTGTAAAAAAGAGGAAATCTGTATTCAAGAGGTTTACATTTCAGGATATTAGCATTTTGCTTGCCAGTAACCCTGTATCTTTCCTCTAAAGAAAGGTCAAATTTTACATTTTACTTTCTCATCTATACATTTTAAAAACCTAAATTGTTTTGACTGTTGCAAAGCAACAAAGTAAAGAAAGAAATAAAAGTTGATTTAATGAAAAATTCTTAAACTTTGGGGGTATTTTTAATTTGTCAAATGTTTACAGTAGCATTCTTTCCTACCCTACCATAGTTACAAACATTAAAAACCTAGAGAGATCAGTGTTTTTAGAAAAACCATCATGTACCAGCCCAGAAGAAGCAGGCACAAATGCTATTCCAGACCTTGTTCCCAAGGTTATTCACAAGCATCACTGGACTTATGTCCCCAATATTTCCCCAACTCCTCACTGTGTCCAGTGGCCCTTTGATGTTCACACAGTGTTCCAGGGAAAAAAAATCAAGAGAAAGGTAAATGTATCCTATTAGGTTCTACAACCAGTGATCCAGAAGGATCGCTCTTCCTCCTCTGCTTAACTTAACCTTTCCTTCTCAGAAGAGGGATGAAAACTCATATCATGAATTTGCTTCAAATTAACTTTTATTGAGGAGAAATAAAATGGTGGGACAGCAACGGAGGCAACTGACTGAACATCTCAATCATTCCTTCCTACCTCTGTAGCTTTTCCTGCTTGACTGTGGTCATGAAAAGCAAGACCATTACAGTTTTTAATAATGAGAAAATTGACCTCAATTTCATTATCAGGGAAAACTTTGCAAAGATGCATTAGTAAGAGCATATCATTTGTAGATATGATGAAAGATGTAGCACAGAACAGGAGCGTGTAATTTTTGTTAAATTTTGAAACAGCTTGACATTCTAAAGAAACATATTTCAATGGAAGCATTTATTGAATTATAATCATATTCTTCCTCAAACAATAGGGGAAAAATAGAGTAAAATTACCATGTCAGGGCCTATACCACTGTCATTACTTAATATTTGAGAGATCAAAAGAAAAACCTAAAATTCTGTTCTTATATGTAGACTCTATGATCTTTTCTTTTTAAATCTTTGTCACCAACATTACTGTTGCCTTTCCCTTATTATCTGTGAAGAAAACCTACTAAAAAATGGCTCTCCATCTTTGTTATCTGAGAATATACTCTTCTTCATTATTTTCAATTTCTTGAGGAGAAACATATTAGAGCCACCTGAGCCTGGGGTTTTGATGGATAGTTTCCCACATAATCTTAGAATTTTCCAATTTAAAAGAAGACTCTATCAGGCCATCTAGTTTCTCTTCACGTACCTATTTATTTTATGATACCTGTTAATCATTTCTAATGTAAGTGCAAATTATAATTCTGTGACTTTGCCATTTATTTCCTCTGCTTGTTCATACACTTTGTGTTCCCGTTTTTATTTAATATTAACATGCTTCAGTTCTACATTACGCACCAAGATAAAAAAGAATCAATTTTATCAGACATTTACGATTATTTGAGTTCTGCTATCAATCAGTCATGTTTATTCTCCTATGTTTTATACTTTTTACCTAAATGGTAATTTTTCTGTATTTTATTAAATATCATATTCATAACTTTCAACCTTATGGTCGCATAGCAATAAAAGACAAATTCTAATATGTATCTGATATACAACTAAAATGTTTTAACATAATGAGAAGTCAAAAACAAATTATTAAAATATCCACAAATTAAATATTATGGTGTTAGTACTGTAACTTACAAGATTTCAAACTAGCTTCCTATTCCACAGATAATGCTGTGAACATGAAAGAATTACAATGTGGAAATCATAAACGTAAAATTTTCTGAAGAAATGGTGTCATTTTTGAAAAGCAGGCCGAAAGTGTGTGTATAGAAAAAGGAGAAAGAGATTAATAGTATAAGAAGGAGCTAGAAACACGAGGAGAGACAGAGAAGGATGGTCAGGCAGAAGAGCTGAGTGGATGATAACAATGAAAACTGACAGTGAGAGGAAATGAGCAAGAAATGATGAAAAAATTCAAGAGAAAAGAGGAACAATACTTCATAAAAGTTGATATCTCAATAACCTATGCAAATAACTGATTCAAACTTACTCAAAATCTGTGAAACATAATTGAAACCAAAGTGAAACACCAAAATACACAAGCTTGAACAGCTAAAATTGAATGGATGGAGAACACTAAATTTTGCTGAGGATGTGTAGTGATTGTAGTTCAAATTGATATCATCTCTTTAGAAATATGGGTGCCATTATTTAGGATTATCTAAGCACAAATAAGAAGTCAGCAATGTAGTATGGCAATGTAGTATGTAGAAGAAATACATACATGCATCAAAAGACATGTGCGAAATCATCTCAGCAGCACTTTTCCACATGAACAAAATTGGAAAAAATCCTAATGTCCACAAACATTAAAGTGGGTAAATAAAAATCATGATATTGTTATGAGAATACTGAACAGTAATCAGTAAACATGAAAAAGTACCCTAAAAAAAAAACCTAAAACAAAACCCTGTAGTTAGGGCGCAACGGAGGGAATTCTACAAGCGTAGCAATACACAAAACTTATTTACAAATACTACAGTATTACAAATAATACTGTATGATTCTGTGTGTACAATTTTCAAAGACACAAAACTAACCTATGGTGTCAGAAGTCAGGACAGAAATAACCTTTGGAGAGGAAGGAGAGGGAATTAAGGGAATTTAAGGTTTGATGATATTCTATTTCTTGATCTGGTAAAGATCATGAGTATGGGTCTGCTTTGATCATTCACTGATTGCATTTTATCATTTCAGCACTTTGCATGTGAGTATATTTCATCAAAATATCATATAAAGTAACACAAATAACAAGCATGCACACACACACACACACACACACACACACACACACACACACGCACACCTGGGAGTGTGTATCAGAAGGGAACATCCATGCCTTGCAACATCTAAACGTATAAAAATTCAATGATAAACCACCTGAGATACAATAAGTTGCAAGAATAAATCAGGGAAGTTGAAAAAGAAATATGTGATAAAATTTTTGACATACTAGAAAGATACATTTTTAGAAAAAAATCTCTTTTTCTGTCTCTCTCTCTCTCTCTCTCTCTCTCTCTCACACACACACACACACACTAGACAAATACAAGGTAGATTAAAAAAAAATAAATGCTAGGTGTTTCAGATAAAACCACGTCTGGTTCTATAAAATGAAGATTTAAGATAAAGGACACACTTTATTAAATACCAAAAGGGTTCCCAGGTAGTTCAAAGGAAATGTGAAATGAAAGTTTGAAATGAAAATAAGGTTAAGGTGCTGAACGATTAAATGCTAAAGAAAAAGATGAAGTTACACAAAACAAGAAGCCTGACTGTGTCTCCTAGGAATTTAAAATAATTGGAGATGAGTTCTTAGTAGAGAAAGTGGGGACTGGAAAGTGAGGGATATCTTTTTCAGATGCCCACTTGGGAGAAAACATTTTAGGAAGAGATGCTCAGTGGAGGAAGCAAGGAGTGTGCTCACATTAACAATGCATGTTTTGTTTTGTTTTGTTTTTCTGTTCCATACAGGCCACCCTCTCTTTGTGACACGGAAAATATGTGTTAGGAGTAAGAGGTCTGGTGCCTAGAAGAACTAAGAAAGACATTGCTTTTAGGATGTCTGCTTCTCCTTTCAATGACCCTTTTCCATCCTGAAATGCAATCTCAATTCCATCACTGAACTAAGTCGTTTTTTTTTTTTTTTTTAATCACAGCAAGGGGCTCTGACTTAATGTGTCACCACTTACTTGAAAGTTTGAATTTTTAAATGTGACAGTAATTATGGCAGGCTTGGGAGTTATTAAAATAAATAAGTTATGCCCCCTATCCTTGAAAAGCTCATGACCTACTGAGTTTGGAACACCGAGAGATGATTTTAAAACATCTAAAGTAAGAAAGAATGTTGTCTTAATGAATAGGTTGTAAGACCAGAAAAAGAAATATTTCTGGGAAGCACCATGAGTTCAAATCACAGCACATTCTTTACAAAAATAAAAAAATCATGCTGGGGATAAACAGTTCTGTGCAATTTGGGGAACTTCAGATATGGTCCTCATACCTCAGGAGGAATTCATAGACAAAAACAGTTATGGAGTAATATTTCAGGGAGTGGTGGGTTTCCTAGCTTGATAACAGGGATGTTCATGTTTACAGTTGTTCTTGTTTAGTGGTGTGCTTTGGCTTGTTCCTTGGCAGTCTCATTTTACAACTTCTTCTGGACCTTTTCTTTTCTCAGCAGGCAGTTTAGGAGGCTGCTTGAAGCTACTTTCCACTTAAGAAAAGAGTTCTCATCTGGCACTTGTACACCTGTCTTTTCCAGGAAAAGCAGGCTTGGTGGCTCATTTATACCTGAGCCCAGTTCTCTAGGGGTCTCACTCAGGGTTGGCGGAAGTTGCACAGACTGATATTGATCAATCTGTCTTCCCTTCTGGGCTTCTGGGATGGAGCCTACAGCAACTGCACACAACTGGCCATTAGAGCTCTGCTTCTTGAAAACATGAAGAGCTAACTGCAATGAACTTTACACTTTTTTAGGTAGGCCTGAACATCAACGCAATTGGCTAAAAGTTAAATGTGCTCCATGTATTAAATAATAACAACTAATTGTGCTCCCAGTATTCTTCAAAAATATGTCTACTCTCTTGGTGAAAGAGGCTAATAGGACTTAAAATGGGAATCACTTCCATAAATGAGATAAAGTATACATAAAAACACTTCCATCAATTACAAAATACTAATTTTAGTCAAGAACATCGCAAGGTATGTGGGTTTGCTAATTAACTGGGATTGAAATAAATTCAGCAGTTACTCCCTTTATATTTTGGTTTAATTAAATGCAAACCAAAATTAAACTGTATCCCCAAAATACGCACTTGTAGTCATAGCAAAGGGAAATATTACTTAAGAGAAACACTTACATTTGATGGATGTCATTTAATTGTTTTTCTAAAATACCATATGCTAATGAAACTTTATTCTGTCACTATTTTATATCAGTGAAATATTCAGGGAGTATTGAAAAATCACATCCTTACTGCCTAATTTACAGTAGCTCATTTGTTCTTCCACTAAGCTCAAGTTTACAGAAGGTAGAGTAAAATAAGCTAAGTATAAATTAGGTAAAAGACATCCAAATGTATCTCAAAATAGTTATATTGCCTTTGTTAATGCTACTGAATGAAAAATTTTAAGTTTGAGCATCAATACTAAATCCTATATACAATGGCATTCAAATTCCAATATTCCCAGAAAGAGAAACAAAAAGTTTTATCCAAATAACAGCTAATTTATCATTAAAACAGCAAGCTACAATGACTTCATACAAAGCAAATACAAACTTTCTTTGCATTTTGCAGCTTGCAGTTAGCATTGTACTCCTCTTAAAGCAACTAAAGACAGAAAGCCTGATTCAAGGGTCAGAGGATTTTAAATCAAGAATATTTAAAAGAAATGGAAAACCACAGCTTTCTATATTTTGCCTTTTAACTCAACATGAACTAACAAGAATTTAATTATATTGCTTTCTTTTCAGAACATTCAAAAATCAATTACACGTTTCTACTATATATCTGGAATCCTTGCTTCGCTACCTTTCAAATGAGTGTTATGATGGTAAAGAGATGCCAAAGGGCTACAAGATATATTTTCATCCCCTATTTTCACCTTATTAGCAGAAATCCCATCTACAAATTTTTAACAAGAGAGAACTTAGTAAAATTCCAGTAGATGTCTAGAAAAATGGTGACAGCCAGAGTGGAAAAGGGAAAGTTTCATTTCTGGGACAATTGGGAATTACTCTCAAGGAAACAATAAATCTAAATATTAATAAAAGAAGTCATAAGAGAAATTAATTATAAAAGAATACAGATTTTTTTCATTTTTAAAATTAAAATGGTAGAGCTCTTTAATTAATTAATTAATTTTTATTATTACTTAAATATTTTCTCCAGTGTTCCAAGATTCATTCCCCATTCCCTACACCCAGTGCTCTATGCAATAGGTGCCCTCAGTACCCACCACCAGGCTCTCCCATCCCCCAAACCCCCTCCTTCCAAGTCCCTCAGTTTGTTTCTGTGTCCAAAGTCTCTCTTGTTTCATTTCTCTCCCTGAATTACCCTACTTCCCATTTACTTTCCTTCTCCTACTGTCTTCTATATTACCCCTTATGCACCGCAAGTAAGTGAAACCATGTGATACTTGGCTTATTTCACTCAGCATAGTCTCTTCCAATCCAGTGTTCATTGCAGCAATGGCCACAATCACCAAACTGTGGAAAGAGCCAAGGTGCCCATCAACAGATGAATGGATAAAGAAGATATGGTACATATATACAATGGAATACTATGCCTCCATCAGAAAGGATGAATATCCAACTTTTGAAGAGCTCTTTTAAGATAATTTCTTGCAAACCCTAACCAGTGACACAGACATGTGTGTGTATGTGTACATAAGGGTGTATATATACACACAAACTGGCATGATATTCATGAAAACAGTAGCAACTTATAGAATCACAAAACATTGGAACCAGTGTTCAAATACACCTGGAATATATTTAGTCTAGCAACCCATTGCTATGGAAGAATCCTGTATAAAGAAACCAAAAAGGTGATCTCTACCTTCTATCTTCATCCTTTTGGTGAGTGGGGTCAGTTTCTCCCAAGAAACTGATATTACTGTTGGATCAGTCTCACTGCTACAAGGATTAAATATTATATTCACAGAACTTCTTCCAAGCAGCCTTTGCTCTGCCTTCGAAAGTCCAAGTTCTCTTAAAAATGAGTTAGGATTTGCTGTACAACATACTGTCTAGAATCCTATAATTTCCAAGTTTAAAACAGACCAATAGTGGGTGCCTGGGTGGCTCAGTGGGGTTTAAGCCTCTGCCTTATGCTCAGGTCATGATCTTAGGGTCCTGGGATCGAGGCCTGGATCAGGCTCTCTGCTCATCAAGGAGCCTGCTTCCTCCTCTCTCTCTGCCTGCCTCTCTGCCTACTTGTGATCCCTCTCTGTGAAATTAATAAATAAAATATAAAAAAAAAACCAGACCATTACCTAAAAGCTTATTTGTCAGTTATTTACAACTGGAGGTTTTTCCATAAAATAATGATACACTCTGGCCACATGCCCACTCAATATCAATAAAGGTATTATCAATAAAATATCAATAAAATTCATAAATCTCTATGAAAGAAAATGCATGTGGCTATATCATGGGTCTTATTTATTATATATGTATTATTTTTATTATATTACAGATATATGTCACTCTGGAAAAAGACACTCCATAGTTAAATTCTGGATGCTAAAATAATCTCCTACAGAAAAGTACCCAGGATCAAAAGTAAATAATGTGAAGTATTGGAAATTTCATGTTAAGATATAAGAATAGTTGCACTGGGACATTCCCCGAAGAAATAGTCCCCTTCTTGTCTATGTGAATGGCACACCTGGCCATCATACAGCATGCAGTTCATGTGATCCTGAGACTTATACTGAAAGATAATAAGAGAAAGGAGAATATTTAAATTTGATACTCCCCTGAGGAAGCAGCATAGGCTTTGGAATGAGACATACTTTTGTTTCAATCTTGGTAACAGTACTTACCAACTAATGAAGCCAAACAAGTTAATTAACAGTTGAAAAATTCTTACCTTTAAGTCCACAGTAAAAACCTCCCCAGAAAAAAATGTGTCAGATTAATCATCCGCATAGCCCTTGTCCTCCCTGAGCAGTCCTCAGTGAAGGTCATTGAGAGGAGAGCACCACTGAATGACCCTTAAGCTGGAACCAGGCAATCAGAGGCTCCTTTCCCCTTCCCTGTCCTTGGAATTAGTGTCCTGTCCACTGTTTCCACTGTAGGAACTGATTTCAAGGATGCAGCCTTAAAAGGATGTTTTGTTGAGACCATCTGGACAGATGAACCCAAGTAAGTTCTCTACATAAACTTTAAAGATTCTGGCAGGCACATGTGGAGTTCTACTCATCTCGGGGCCACTCAACTATAAATGTGCTTGCTTACTAAAGTTCCCACCCACCAATCCAGATTGGTCTGCCTCTTTGTTCAGTCTCCTTTTGCCCCCTGTGTATGAGGGCCAATTTGAAAATCAACAGTGGATGAGGAAGGTAAATGTCTGTTCCAGGAAACAGAAGACCGAACATGCATATTCATAGCAGAAGGGAACCATCAGGAGGTGGAAGGTTGACCACACTGGACAAATCAATGTGTACATCTAAACAAGGATTGCTCTGTATTTTCCCAGATGAATAAGGTAGTGCTGGGAATTCCTTACTGCAGGGATCTGCTGTGACTGGCACGCCATTCTATAAATGTACCTGTCTCATACTTTTTTTTGACTAGTTTATGAAATAATTAATATGATTTTGATAAGTAAGTAGGCTATAAAACTGATTTCTCATCTTTATATAGTTAAAAAACAAAGAATTTGAAGAAACCAAATAAAAAGCTACGTATTTGGAGATTATATAAAATAAACTATGCACATCCTAAATAGAGCCCCTTTAGCCAACCTACAGGAGTTGAAATCACCGTTCACTTTGACTTTATAATATATCAAGAAGTAGAATCCACTGGTTATCAGAATTTTAGATGCTTTATTTTTATATTAAATATCAATGACTCAACATATTAGCTATCTTTTTCTCTGCTCTTTAAATCTATCAATTATTTTTTAAAATTTTTTTCCAAATCATTTAAGTGTATTAGCACAACTCTTTTTTGAAGGATTTTTTTTTTTAAAGAGTGTCCTTTGTTAATGCAAGTCAGTGTACCTGAACTTAACCTTCTAGTAAATTTGATTTTTTTTTATTGGGTTATTATATGAAGGGTACACTTATAATTAGTAACAGCTGTGAATCTCCACTTTGTAAAAGTAGGAAGGATATGTTATTAAATTAATCACATTTGGACAAATCTCAAGTTTTTATAAGAGGAGAGATTTGAGTAGAATTTTTGGCAACATTTTGAAAATACTAAAAAAAAGGTACAAATATTTTAGCTAACCTTGTTATAAAGGCAAAATATGAATTATCTTTCTTCCCAACCCCAAGTTAATTATGCCATTCACCTCTTTACCTCCTACAGAGATTCCTCATTCTCTGGAACTATTCTAAACATTTATTTTATCACCTCTGTATGTCTTTAGATGCATACCCACTGTTGCAAGGGAAACTGTAACTAGATCACCCATTGTCTGCAGAGAGCTGGGATTTCAGATGAGCCCTGGAAAATCATCTTGCCATTAGGCTATAAGCAATTTTGAAAATGGAAAGTAGGGCATATTTACTACACCTGGTGAGTCTCTAATTACAATGGTCTATATTCATCATTTACACACATTTGTCATTTTAATTAATTACTTAGGGCTCAATTCTATCCCTTTGCTGCATTCTAAAATTCCCATTGATTTAAAAGGTGTAAGTGTTGCAATAGGGTAATAGACATTTTGGAATCAGTGTTTTTTATACAATCAAAAACTATTTTATAGAGTTCATTCACTGTGTGAAGTTCAGGTTCCTGTCACTTAAAATCATTTTGCCTTTCTTTTTCCTGTTACAGGTATCTATTTTGAGTATTTTAGAAAATCATCTTAAAAATTCTGCCTTCAGTATTACAAGTCCCATGTTTAACATCATATAAATATGCACAGGAATTATATTTTGTTAATAACTGCTTTACATAAATATTAAAGGCTTATTAGGTAGGCAACATGTTTGCTTGTGGGTTAATTCAGTCGTAGGAATATCAAGGTTAGTTCTCAAATATAATGCAGATATTCTCAATTATGTAAAATAACTTTCATTCTTGAACTCCATTATTTTTATTCTTATTTTTGGTTTTTAGTGTGTTCAATAACTTTAAAATAGAGATTTAAATGTCATGAAAAAAAGTCACTTCCAACCACATGATGGAAGACTTTACATTTTAGTAATATGAAATTTTCAAGAGGAAATACGTTTTTATTGACCTCAATTCACTAAATTAGTATGTACAATATGATCAAATTGACTTAAGTTGATTGTAAGTGTGCTTTGTTCATGAATTACCTACTAGAATAAGCCAGTTGAGGAAAGCATGTACATTGCCAGGGGTCATTTCGAACAATAATTTTGCTGTTTACTTAGACTAAAGCAAGTGTTGTTTTAGGGGTTTTATGTGGAGAAATTGTTTTGTTACCATCACAACAAACTTGTCAATAACCTATTCCCCCCCCCCCCAATTTATAGAAGAGGAAACTGAAGCACGGAGGAATTATGTGATTTCCAAAGTTCACACAAACAGACCTTAGACCCTATCCACCCAGAAACTACACTCCTAACTGCCATGTTGCCGCGCCATCACGTCCTAATGTCCCATTTTATTATAAAATGTTGGATAGTCAAGACCTATTCTTAGCCATCTTTTCTCTCTCCCACAAGGTCATTTAAAAAGAAGTTCTGGGGGCGCCTGGGTGGCTCCGTTGGTTAAGCAACTGCCTTCGGCTCAGGTCATGATCCCGGAGATCCGGGATGGAGTCCCATATCAGGCTCCCTGCTCAGGGGGAAACCTGCTTCTCCCTCTCTCACTCCCCCTGCTTGTGTTCCTTCTCCGGCTGTGTTTCTCTCTGTCAAATAAATAAAATCTTAAAAAAAAAAAAAAGAAGTTATGAATATTTCCGGTTTTCATTGACGCAACACATCTTATTAAAAACCCAGCGCAGTTAGTGGCAAATTCACCATATGAACTGGGACCCTAAGTCAAAGTCCTGGTTTGTTTCTTTTGTTCAAGGTATTAAATATATTCATGTAATAATGACCACAATCAAGATATTCAATTTTACTAATAGATCAATAATCCCCAGGTGGCTCTGTTGGTTAAGCATTTGTCTTTGGCTCAGAGATCCAGCCCTACATCAGGCCCGCTGCTCAGTGGAGAGTCTGCTTCTCCCTCTCCTTCTGCCCCCCTCCACCTCACTCTTGCTCTTTCTCTCAAATAAATAAAATATTTTTTTAAAAAAATTCACTCATGCCCCTTTATACTCAACCCTTTTTCCCTGAACCTTACCTATCATTATCTGCGGTTGGTCAGTACTATTTGCTTCCCCCCCCCCCAGAATATCATATTAATAAAATCCTACAATATGCATTATTTTAAAAATTCTTTACTTAGCATATGTTTTGAAATTGATCCAGACTGTTATATGTACCAACTGTTCTTTTCTATTGCAGTGTGTATTCAAAATCATGAGCACACCAAAACCTGGCTAACATCAGTTGAGGCACATTTGCATTATTTGGATTATTTCTAATTTTTGGCTTATTTTGGGCTTAATTTTGGCTTATTATTTCTAATTTATCACCAATGCTACTACCAACATTTTGTGTACAGGTCATTGTATGGATATGCATTTTCATTGCTCTTGGGTGAATCTCTAGGATTCCTGGGTCATATGTAATTTTAGACTTTACCTGTCATGCTAATTTGTTTTCTAAAGCAGACCGTACAAGCTTATATTTCCATCTCCCAAAGTAGGAGAGTTCCAGTTGCTTCAAATCCTCATCAACACATCTTCCTAATTTTAACCATAAAGGATGTTAGTAGTATGTCATTGGGGTGTGAATTCAAATCTTTCTGATGACTAGTGATTTTGAATATCTTTTTATGTATATTTGCCATCCATTTATCTTCTTTTGTAAAATAACTGTTAAAAATGTTTATCCATTTTGGGTGGACTGTCTTATTATTGAGTTGGAAAAATCTTCTAGATATTTGAGATATAAATCCTTTAAAGGTTTATGAAATTGTCCAGGGAAGCCATCTCTTTGCTAAATTATTTTTTTTCTGGTAAGGGTATTAATTAGGAACTTGATCACTTTTATTAATTAAGGGTTATTTATATTATCTCATGTTAGGCAGATTATAGAAGTTTGGGTCCTTTAAAGATAATGTTAGCCTGGCATAATGTTGCTCATAATAATCCTTTGTTATCCCTTTAATGTCTGCAGGATCTATGCAAACATTCCCCCTTTCATTATTGATACTGTTGTCTGTGTCTTCTTTACCCTTATTATTAATAAGTCTTAGAGTTTATCAATTTCATTGCATTTTTAAAAAATCAGCTTTTGATCTTACTGACTTTTGTATTTTTTCTATTGTTGATTTTTGTTCTTATCTATATTATTTCTTCTTTTAACTTTCTGGATAATTAGCTCTTCATTTTCTGTGTTTATGCAGAAGATATCCAGATCATTAAATAATGACCCCTTTCATCTTCCCTGATATAATCATTTAAAGTCAGAAATTAGCTTTAGGAACTTTGTTAGTTGCACCCCATACATTTTGATAGGTCATGTTTACATTCCATTGAGTTCAGAATATGTTATTATTTGTTATGCGTTCTTTTTTTTGACATATGGATTACTTAGAAGTTTTTAATTTCAAAGTCTTTGGAAGTATTTTAAATGCTTTACTTGCTTTGCTGTTTTCTGATGTAATTTTCAATGTAATTGGGAAATTCAATGTATTTTATTTTATTCTTTTTTAAGGATTATTTATTTATTTATTTGATAGAGACAGAGAGGGAACATAAGCGGGAGGAGTAGGAAAGAGAGAAGCAGGCTTCCCGCTGATCAGGGAGCCCAATCCGGGACTCCATCCCAGGACTCCAGAATCATGACTTAAGCAGAGGGCTGACGCTTAATGACTGGGCGACCCAGGTGCCCCTCAATGTATTTCAATTTATTCATACCTGATTTATGTCCTAGCATATGGTCTGTCCTGGTGACTTTATCATGAGCATTTGAAGAAAAGAATGTATTCTGATTGAGATAGTATCTGTAAATAATACATAGGTCAAAGCAATGGATAGTGTTGCTTGGCTCTTCTATGTTTTTAGTGATTTTTTAAATCTAGTTATTTTATTAATTGCTGAAATAGGGATGTTAAAATGCCTCATCTATCATTTGGGCTCCTGTAATTTGTCCTTTAGTTATGCCTGTGTTTCTTTGTATATTTTGAAACTTTATTTTTTGGTACATACACATTTGTAATTGTTACAACGCTGATGTGAATTAACTATTTTTAGGAAATGTCTCATTTATACAATGGCAAGAATTTTTAAAATCTACACCTTTTTTTCTAGTACTAGTAGATTAATAAAAGGCATGCTACCTTTCTTATCCTTTGTTTCCATAGTATGCATTTTCCAGTCATTTGTTTTCAACCTGTGTCTTTTGTACTAAAACATGTCTTCTTTATCCATTATGATAGTCATTGCCTTTTAACTGAAGAGAGTCTATTTATCCATTATGACAATCATTACCTTTTAATTGAAGAGTCTATTAAAGAGAGTTTAATGTAACTCTTAATATTGTAGCATGTTAGCATAATGCTTCATTATTTGTTTTCTCCTTGGCACCTCTGCTTACTATGACTCTGACATTAACAGACCTTTTTTTTAAGCGAAATATTCTAATTTTCACCTATACTTTTTTCATTGTTTTTAGCAGTTGTTCAATGATTCCACAGTCTATGTCAAGTTTATTTTATGCCACTTTACATAAAATGTAGAAAACCTCAAATCATAAAGGTAAATTTATCGTCATAATTTATACAATCTTAGAAATCTATAAATCCATGCCTTATTTTTTAGAAACAAAAATTGGTCATTATTTTTTCAAACATTCTTTCTGTCCTATTCTCTGCTTGCTTCCCATATTAGTTGCTAGGCTGACACAGCAAGGTACCACAAGCTGTGGGAACATAAGTAACAGAAATTTAGTGTCTCATAGTTTTGGAAGGTCAAGGTGTTAGCAGGGATGGTCCCTGCTGAGGGCTGTGAGGAAGCATCTGTCCCATGCCTCTCCCCCAGGTCTTGGTGGTTTGCTGGTAATCACTGATGTTCCTTAACTAACAGGAACATCACCCTGACCTCAGAGTTTATCCCTATGTGTGTTCTCCCTATGTGAAGATCAGTGAACAAATGTCCCCCTTTTTTTTAAAAAGATTTTATTTATTTGACAGAGAGAAACATAGCCAGAGAGGGAACACAAGCAAGGGGAGTGAGAGAGGGAGAAGCAGGCTTCCTGCAGAGCAGGGAGCCCGATGTGGGACTCGATCCCGGGTCTCCAGGATCATGACCTGAGCCGAAGGCAGTCGCTTAACCAACTGAGCCACCCAGGCGCCCCCAAATGTCCCCTTTTGATAAAGAAACCAGTCATACAAGATTAAAAGTCCACCATTATCCAGTGTGATGATCAGCTTTACTCTAAGTGTTTGGTAAGTATGCTCATATACAAATTCAGTATGGAATAATTAATGGCCTCATTCCTTGAAACAATTACGAGGACCTGATTTGCATTTTTTGTTCTTAGATAATGAATAAAATAGATAACTTATGGAAGTTTCATAACTTCATCTCTCAGACACATCTCATGAGTATTATATTCATGTAATTTTATACTTTTTAAACTTCCTCCTCTTGTGAAGGAAACCAAATTCAAATTTCCAACTTTCCAGCCAGGTCAAAATAAGTGCAAATGTGTGAAAGGAATAATAGTTCAGAATGTTCTATCTAGCTTCTTGAGATGAAGTATAAATATCCTTAGGATTGACAAGAATCAGCAATAGCAGTAAAGAGGAAGGGGAGAAAATGGGATATCTGTCAAATGAAACACAAACCCTGAGGCTAAAAATGTTTTAAAAGGTGGACTCAAAGGTAGTATAGCTGTTGAATCCAAATGTTCTCTCAGAATTAGATTTCTTTTCCACAAACTTTCCACAAACAGTATTATAAACATCACTTATTCACAACTTTGAGGACACTTGTGATCTGAGTAAATAGTCATTTCATTTTATTTTTTTTTTAAGATTTTAATTATTTGACAGAAGGAAACACAGCTAGAGAGGGAACACAAGCAGGGGGAGTGAGAGAAGGAGAAGCAGGCTCCCCGCCGAGTAGGGAGCCTGATATGGGGCTCGATCCCGGGTCTCCGGGAACATGACCTGAGCCGAAGGCAGTCGCTTAACCAACTGAGCCACCCAGGTGCCCCTAAATAGTCATTTTAAACTAATGGTATGTTTTCTTCTCCTTAGTAAAGAAATAAGTATGTGAAGAATAAATGCTCAAGAAGTCTTTTGGAGAAACAGAATGCTAAGTTTTATTTGTTCTGCACCATTTATATCTATCTGCAAACACAAAGATTTAAGTATATTTTAGTAAGAATTGGGACATACTTATAACTCAACTAATTATCTGTGATTTGAGGATTTTTTTTCCCTTTCTGAGTAACCCAAATTCGTTCTTGAAATCATATATTTAAAGGTGTCACATCAATGGTCAGGATCCTGTGGCAGACAACACTAAGGTGATTTCAATGATCTAGCATATTGGTGCATATCATTTTGCATAATGCTTTCCTCTTGAGTATGGGCAAGATATGACTTGTCCAAACCAACAAAATATGGCAAAGGTAACAACATTTCACTCGCATGATTTACGTAGCTCCAGTGAGATGCTATCTCATTATCAGACTCTCTCTCATGCTTTCTTGCTGACCTTGAGGAAACAAGCACACATGCTGCAAGTTCATTATAGAGAACACCACAAATGAGTGAGCAGTGGATGGTTTTTAGAAGCTTATCATAGCTTCCAGAAGATGGGGAACAAAGATCAGTATTTCTCAGTCCCATCATCATAAAGAAATGAATTCTGCCAACAACCTAACTGAGCTTCAAAGTAGATTCTTTCCCCAATTAAGACTGCAGATAAAACTATAGCCTATCTATTCCCTTGAAGGCAAGTCTTCCAAGACTGAGTGTGGGTAAAAGCTAAGCTATGAGGAGATTCTTGACCAGCAGACAGGAGTGAGATAATAAACATGTGTTTTCTAAGGTCACTAAGTTTGTAGTATATTGTTATGCAACACAGCATTATTTTAAAATCATATTTTACTATTAAAAATGCATTCTTTTTAACTCATTTATTTGTAATTGCCAAGCTATTGAGATATCTTTTTAAAAATATTTTATTTATTTTAATTATTTTAAAATATCTTATTTATTTATTTAATTTATTTAAAATATTTTATGTACTTATTTATTTTAGAGAGGATAGAGAGAGCATGCATGGGGGAGGGCAGATGGAGGGGAAGAGAGAATCTTAGGCGGACTTGATGCTCAGCAATGAGCTTGATGGGGGCCTTGATCTCACCACCCTGAGATCATGATCTGGGCCAAAATCAAGAATAGGACACTTAACTGACTTAGTCACCCAGTGACCCTTAATATGCTAATTTTTTTAAGTTTTCTATATTTTTTAAGATTTTATTTATCCATTTGACAGAAAGAGAGATCACAAGTAGGCAGAGAGGCAGGTAGAGAGAGAAGAGGAAGCAGGCTCCCTGGAACCAGGACCTGAGCCGCAGGCAGAGGCTTTAACCCACTGAGCCACCCAGGCGCCCAATATGCTAGTTTTTTATTGGCCTGTTTACCCTGAGATGACAAGTAACCATTACTGAATTAATAAAAACTATTTTAAACTTTATTTCTTGGGGTGCCTGGGTGGCTCAGTTGCTTAAGTGACTGTCTTCAGCTCAGGTCATGATCCTGGAGTCCCAGGATCAAGTAGTGTTTTGGGCTCCCTGCTCAGCAGAGTCTGTTTCTCCCTCAGATCCCTCCCTTATGCGCTCTCTCTCTCTCTCTCTCTCTCTCTCTCTCTCTCTCTCTCTCTCATTCTCTTTCTTTCTCCAATATAAATGAAATCTTTTAAAAAATAAATTGATTTTATCTATGGTTTGGTTTCTTTTTTTTTTTTAAGATTTTATTTATTTATTTGACAGAGAGAAACACAGCTAGAGAGGGAACACAAGCAAGGGGAGTGAAAGAGGGAAAGCAGGCTTCCCACTGAGCAGGAAACCTGATATGGGGCTTGAACTTGGGACTCCAGGATCATGACCCACGCCAAAGGCAGCTGCTTAATGACTGAGCCATCCAGGTGCCCCGATGGTTTGGTTTCTATAAAAATTTAACATATTCCCTTAATACAAGTATAGTCTATGCAGGCAAAAAACACATTATTGTCTGAATGTACAGTCATGCATTTATATACAACTACATACCTATATCTGTACACTTTTATATATATATTTTTTCTAATTCAAAAGTATGTGTATTCTTTTTTTAATATGTGTATTTTTGATGTCATATATATGTATGCATACATATACATATAGACATGTGCATACAATATTCATTCCAATAATTTAACCCACTCCTAAAATATTCACAAGTATCTGAAATTTGTAAGATGCATGGAGCATTTCAAATTCACTTAAACAGATTATAACTGATTAAAATCTGTATTACCTTTTGGATTTATAATGAGCTATTCATCCATGTAGGTTTATTTGTATTCAAAATGTAAAAGATAAAAAAATAAAAGCATAAGAAGTATGCTTCTCTCAGGTGTGAAAGATCAAGAGTACACCAATGCTTTGTCAACGACTAGTAAAGCAAGATAAATTGTACGATTACAAAATCACATTTTTTAAAGGTTTGTTTATTTAGTTAAAGTAAGCTTTACACCCAACGTGGGCTTGAACTCATGACTCCAAGATCAAGAGCTGGTTGTTCTACTGACTAAGTCAGCCAGTCAAACCCCCAAAGCCATATTTTTAAAGCTATTAGTGAGCTTTTAAGCCAAAAAGAGTGGATGGACTCCATTTATAGAGGGGGCAAACTGATCAGATATGAACTAAGGAGTCACAGCTACTATTTTTTTTTAATTTCCTAATTGCTTTTTTTTTTTAAGGTTTTATCTATTTATTTGACAGACAGAAACACAGCTAGAGAGGGAACACAGCAGGGGGACTGAGAGAGGGAGAAGCAGGCTTCCCACCAACGAGGGAGCCTGATGCGGGGCTAGATCCCGGGACTCTGGTCATGACCTGAGCTGAAGGCAGTCACTTAACCAACTGAGCGCCCCTAATTTCCTATTTTCATTTGCACGTTCAGCATCCATGCCTACAGTAGGTAAGGGAACCTCTGTGCATGTGGGATCAGAGTGGGGAGAATGAGAAAGACTTCTAGCAAGTGTATAGGGCTGTTTGAACAAAACATAGGCCTTGACAGGCCTCAAACTCAAGACTGTCTTCCCTAAAAGCATTTTACTGAATGATGAGGATGTTATAGAAGATGCAGGATTAGAGAGAAAGTTTCTCAAAAGCAAAGTGAAAATCATCCATGTGCTGTGGTGCATGGTGCACAGACACCTTCTGGAACAAGTAATCCCAGGAAATGGAAAACCTGAACTGGCAAGGGCAAATTTCATCTGTGTTTTCATAAATATTTTGTGAACATGGGTACAATCAGAGGCCAAGATAACAGTCTTGATTCCTAGCAGAGGGCCACTACTAAAGGACAGAGTAGCAGCAGGGACTGTGGCAGTTTCTAAATTGAAAACATGAGAGTCCTTAAAGACTGTGTTCCCCTTGAAGATATGTGACAAAACGTTAATCAAGAAAGTAGGCTAAAAAGAAAATATGACATACTCTGGAAGGCAGAAATAAATTGCCAACAGCCTTTCAGAGTTAAGGATGCAAAGTCCAAGCAAGCAATCTACTGAAAGTTTCTGAAGGACACACTCTGGTAATAGGAGGAAACCACAGGTAAATTTAGATTTACAAATACTGAAAGCCATATTTGACTCAGATCAGCCTCTCACCGAAGTACAGTGAAACACCCCAGACTCTATATGATAATAGAAGTATAAACCCTCTCCTGTGAAAGGTAACGTGATCTGAAACTTCTAAAATTATTTTCCACAGTTCAGCATACAATGAAAACACACATGAAAGAAGCAAGAGTACATAATTAATAAACAAAACAAATTCCAGACAACAGAAGTGAACCAACAGGTGACCCAGACAGGAGAGAAAGCAGACAACAATCACAACGATCTGTTATAGAAAACAAATATGGATGAAATAAATTGGTGAAAGGATGGAAAATTCCTTATAAAATTCTAATTTATAGGAAAATAAATGATTTTCCAGAATATATGTGTATTATAACTGAAATTAAATACACAAAGTGTGGATTTAGCAATGGATTGGACACAGTAAAACACAGGTTAGCAAATGGACAATACATCAGGAAAGAAGTCTGCAGCACAGTAAAAAACAAGAGTACAAATGTGGATACCAGCTTCCAAGATAAAGGGAAAACACAAAAAAATTCTAATATATATGGAATTTAAATTAACAGAAGGAGGAAGTAACACATGAAGAAAAAAAATCAAATTTTGATGACATAATACATGAAGTTTGCCAAGTTAATGGATGTTACCAATCCAAAAGAGTAAAGACCAATCCAAAAGAGTAAAATGAATAAAACAACCCTTTAACACCTCACTGAAAACCAAAACAAAGAAAACAACTTAAAAACATGAAATACTGATATGGATACTCTTATGGGCTGAATTGTGTCTATCCAAAATTTCTATGTCGAAGCTCTAACCCTTAGTACTTCAGAGTGTGACTGTATTTGGAGATGGGTCCTTTAAAGAAGAGACTGAGTTAAAATGATGCCATTAGGATAGGGCCTAATCCAATCTGACTGATGTGCTTCTAAGAGGAAGAAAGGTGGACTTGCCCATGAGATAGGAGGAAAGTATGATCACAGAGGAAAGACATGAGGGCACAGCAAGGAGGGCAACTCTTCAAGCCACCAAGAGAGGCCTGAGGACAAACCAACCATGCTAACCTTGATCTTGGATTTCCAGCTGTGAAGGAATAAATTTCTGTTAAGTCACCCAGTCTGTGATGTTCTGTTATGGCAACCCTAGCAAACCACCACACATGCCTTCAAAGAAACAATAGTAAGACTGTCGACTGCTCAAATGAAAAGTTAAAAGCCAGAAGATAATGTGATAATATACTTTTAATCACTGTTAAATAAGAGTGATAACTAACCAAAAGTCATTTAACTGAAGTGTAAGCCAAAATATTTATACATTTCATATATATAATCTGATGCAAACAAAGCCACATACAAATAAATTAAATACTGGATACTTCCAGTCACAAACAGCACAAAAATAGGCAAAACTAACATGCAGTTAGAGCACTCATTTTGGAAGTTATTTTTACTGGATCTTGGTTACCTAGTAATGTTCTCTTTTATGTCTATATTTAATTAGGAACTATTTAAGGAGAAAAATAGTTAAAAAGGAACTGAGGTAGTTGCTCTCCTGCAAAACTGAATTTAAAGTAGAAATTTTAAAAGTAAATAAAGCAAAAGCAAAAACTTGCAGATAGAAAAATGAAATGCAAGAGGGAATGATGAACACCAGAAAGGGGGTTAAATCTATGTGTTTCTTGTGGGGTTTAACATATCTTTAGACAAAAAAAATCATGACAATAATCATGCAGAAGGTAAAGCATCTGAAGGTAGATATTATATTCTCATGTTCTAGAATTATAAGTAAATAGCTTCACTAAATTGAAACAGTCAAGGATATATGATGTAATCTTCAGAATAAATTAATAAAAGAATGCTATATTATTAAATGAGTATATAAAGCAATTAAATATTAAATGAAAAGAAGACAAAACAAGATTTTTAAATAAATATGCTTAATAGAAAATAAAACAACATTAAAGGTAAAAACTGAACAAGAGCAGTTATTACAGTGAACATGGATTAAGTTCTCCAAGTTAGACACTAACATGATACAATTAGACTTGATTTAAAATGTGCCTATGCTATTATCAAGACATATGTTGTAAAAATAAAGATACAGGATGGTTGAAAGAAAAGTTCAGAGAAATATATATTATGTAAAATCTGAGCAAAAACAAATCCATTAATGGCAGATTTTAAGGTAAGAATCTCTACTAGATATAAAGATGGACATTTCATAATAATGAAATAACCATAAATATTCTAAATCCCAAACTTCCATGTATTCACTAACATAGCTTAACATGCATATAGTAAAAATCTAGTGAATTATAAAGAGAAAGTAATTCATAATCTTCATAGAAGTATTAATAAATCTCTATGCAAGAGTTGATCAATGAAATGGAAAAATGATGGAATAAAATATCTTTTAATATTATTTTTAAAATGTAGGGGGAAGATGGCAGAATAGGAGGAACCTAGGCTTACCTTATCCCATGGATACACCAAGGATTAAACCCACCTCAGTGTAAATAACTCAGAAAATGACCCAAGGACTGGGAGAACAGACTCTCCACAGCTAATAATAGAGAAGGAGCCACAATGAAAACAACAGGGAGGATGGACACATGGTCAGGAACCAAATGGACCCATGAGACTGTCCCAGGAGGAAGGGATGTGGTGAGTGTAGAGAGGGAAAAGGAGCAGAACCCATACCAAATACCTCAAGTATGGGGAACCTACACTTGGAAGATGAATTCCTATAACATTTGGGTTTAAAAGCCAGAGAGGTTTAACTTCACTGAGTTCTTAAAATCAGCAGGGCTTAACACCTGGGAATTGAAAAATTATCAGGCTCAGCTCTAGAAGAGCTGGATGGCATAGGGAACCAAGTCTCTACCTTTAAAGAGATAATACAACAAATAACCCCACTAAGATAAAGCACAGAAGCAGCAGTTGGAAAAACACCTGCAGGATGTGGGAAGATGTATTTACTAATCTCATAGCATGTACTAGAGAGGCAGAAATCTGGAGGAAACGTCTTCAAGAAGGAGTTGGGGTAACTTCTCTTACCCATCCCCAGCCTAAATACATAGATATCTATGGGAACTAGGTCAGCTAAATACTCTCTACCTAGCTTGCAAACACTGTGCCCTGAACTCACACTTATCTGTGGATTTGCCCCCTCAACACACTCACAGCAGTTTTTCAAAGTAGCTATAGGTCCCCTCCCACAGGAGTCCAGCACAGAACTTGCAAACACCATGCACCCCACAGCTGTGTTCTTTTGTGCACCCACCCCCCTTGACATGCCCTCTGCAGGAGCCGATGCCTGGGAGTATGCAAGCAGCCCCAACAGAGATCAGCTCCACTGTAAAGTGACTCCTGCCCCAGCAGTGGGTTGAGGGCACATATCTGATCTGATTGCAGGCCCTACCCATTAACAAAAGACTCTTAGGGTACAACACAGGGAAAGCAGCCTGTAGTTCCCTATGATCACAGCTTTGTTAAATGCTTAGTCTGAAAACTCAAGCCCAAGGTGGCCCCAGACTGGCCCACTAACAACACAGGAACCAAACCCTGCCCAGATGATTGGATTGAAGGCAAATGCAGCTTTGCCACAAGAGTAGGATGGTTACAACATATACAGAAGACTCCCTTGTAGTGCCAAGTTCTGGTAAACAAGAGACAGAACAATACATAACCTCTTTTTCATAAGGCTGATACTTTCAGGAACAGGAAACATAGCTGGCATTCCTAACACATAGAAACAGACACAGAGAGACAAAATAAGTAGAGGAATATGTTCCAAATGAAAGAATAGGGCAAAATCACAGCAAGAGAGCTGAATGAAATTAAGATAATATGCATGATAGAAAATTAAACTAATGGTCATAAAAACACTCGCTGGACTTGAGAAAATTGTGGAGGGCCTCAGTAAAACCCTCAGGAAAGAGACAGAAAATATAAAGAACCAGTCAGTAATAAAGAAATTAAAAATACACCAGAGGAATTAATAATAGACTAGAGGAAGCATAAGAATGGATCAGAGTAATGGAAAGCAACCAAGCTGAAGAGGAGACAGAAAAAACAATAATAAAAAATAAAAATAAACTAAAGCAATTCATTGCCAACATCAATTGTATTAGCATTCATAGTATAGGGATCTCAGAAAGACAAGAGAGGGAAAAGTGAACAGAAAATTTATTTAAAGTTAAAAACTTCCAAATCTGTGGAGAAAACAGAAATCCAAACCCAAGAAGCACAGAAAAGCCCCAAAAAATCAAATCAGAAAGGTCCACACCAAGACATACAGCAATTAAAATGGCAAAAAGTAGTGATAAAGAGAGAATTTTAATAGCAGCAAGAGAAAAGAAAACAGTTACATATAAGATAAATCCCATAAGGCAATCAGCTGATTTTTCAACAGAAACTTTACAGACCAGAAAAGAGTGGCATAATATATTCAAAATGCTAAAAGGAAACCAAGACCATTCTATCCATCAAGGCTATTATTTTGAATAGAAGGAGAAACAGAATTTTCCAAACAGAAGTCAAAGGAATTAGGCACCATTATACCAGGCTTATAAGAAATGTTAAAGGATTTGTTAAAGGAAAGACAATAAGCAGGAATAAGTAAAGTAAGAATCACAAGAGCAGTAAAATTAAGTAAATCTATACAAATCAGCCAATGTGTTCACAAAATAAAAGGATATAAAGTATGATGCCATATACCTAAAATGTGGGGGGAGAGAGGAATAAAACTTTAGTGCTTTTAGGAAGTTCAAATGTAAGTGACCATTAAATCAATATAAAATGCTATATGCATAAGATGTTATATATAAACCTAATGGTAACCACAAACCAAAAACTAGTACTAGATACACAAAAATGCAGAAAAAAGTATCCAAGTATATCACTAAAGAAAGCCAACAAACTGTGAGAGAAGAGAACAAGAGAAAGAAGGAACAGAGAGAAATACAAAAACCATAAAACAAGTAACAAAATAGCAATAAATACATACCTATTACTAATTACTTTGAATGTAAAGGGACTGAATGCCCCAATCAAGACAAAATATGACAAAATGATAAAAAAGTAAGACACATCCATATGCTGTCTCCTTCCTGAGACTCATTTTAAACTGAAAGGCCCATGCAGACTGAAAGTGAAGGGATGGGGAAATATTTATTATGCAAAATAAATGTCAAAAGAAAGCCAAGATAGCAATACTTATATGGAACAAAATAGTTATTAAAGTAATAAGAGACAAAGAAGAACATTATATAATCATAAAGGAAATAATCCTGCAAGAAGATATAACAAATTTATATATATTTATGTACCCAACATGAGAGCACCCACTTACACATAGTAATAAATATAAAGGAAGTAATCAATAGAATGTAACAATAGTAGGTGAATTTAATACCCCATTTACATCAATGGATCAATCATTCAAAGAAAACCAATATGGAAACAGTGGCTTTCAATGACACATGGGGCTATGTGGATCTAAGAACTATATTCCAAACATTCCATCCTAATAGAAGACTGCACATTATTTTCAAGTGCACATGGAACATTCTTCAGAGAGATCACATTTTAGACCACCAAACAAGTCTCAACAAATTTTTAAAAATTCAAGTCTTATCATGCATCTTTTCCAACCACTATGCTATGAAATCAGAAATCAACCAAAGGAAAAAAATCTGTAAAGAGCACAGTACATTTAGGTTAAATACTACTAAATAATGAACAGGTCAACCAAGAAATCAAAGAGGAAATCAAAAACTACATGGAAACAAAAACAATCTACCCTTATACATATAGCAGTTAGAAAAAGAACAAGAAAAACTTCAGAACCAGTAGAGGGAAGGAAATAATAAAGATCAGATCAGAAAAAAAAAAAAAACAATATAACAGATTGATAAAACCAGAAGTTGGTTCTTTGTAAAAAAAAAATCAAAAATGTTGATTAAAATATATATAATTTATATATATATAAAATCTCTCTCTCTCTCTCTCTCTCTCTCTATATATATATATATATATATATAGGAAGGGCTACAGTGAGACAGGCCAACTGTTCTTCTTTGGGCATATGTGTGGGTGAGTGGGTACTATGGAAGACAGTCTGAATGGTCTTCTATATATATACATAGAGAGAGAGAGAGAGAGAGAGAGAGAGAGAGAGAGAGAGAGAGAGAGAGAAAGGACTCCAACAAAATCAAAAATGAAAGATGAAAAATATGATACTTTGTATTTCTGTGGTGTGGATTGTTAAGAGAATATGAATGAAAATTATATGCTAACAAATTGAACAACCTAGAAGAAATGGGTGATTTCCTACAAATATATAAACTACCAAAACTGAATGAGGAAGAAACAGAAAATTTGAACAGACTGATTAGAGCAATGAATCAGTAATCAAATTGAATCAGTAATCAACAAACTCCAAAAAAATATAGTTCAGGACCAGATGGTTTAATAGGTGAATTCTACCAAATATTTAAAGAAAGTTAATATTTGTTCTTCTCAAACTCTTCCAAAAAATAGAAAATGTTCCAAATTCTTTCTAGGAGACCAGCATTACCCTGATACCAAAACCAGATAAAGACACTACAAAAAAAGAACAAACCTGGAGGTATTACAATCCCAAATTTCAAGATACACTACAAAGCTGTAAAAATCAAAACAGTATGGTAACAGCACTAAAATAGACATATAGGGTAATAGAACAGAATAGAGAACCCAGAAACAAACCCACAGTTATACGGTCAATTAAAACTTTACATAAGAGGCAGTAATATGCAATGGGAAAAAAATCTTTTCATCAAATAATATTGGGAAAAATGGACAGCTACAAGAAAAAAATAACCATTTTCTTACATCATATACAAAAATAAATTCAAAATTGGTTGAAGATCTAAATATGAGACCTGAAATCATAAAAATCCAACAAAAGAACACAGGCAATAATGTCTGTCATTGGTCATCCAACATTTTTCTAGATAGATCTCCTGAGGCAAGTGAAACAAAAGCAAAAATGAACTATTAGGACTACATCAAAATAAAAAGCTTCTGCACATCAAAGGAAACAATCAAGAAAACTGAAAGACAACCTATAGAATGGGAGAAGATATTTGCAAATGACATCTCTGATATAGGGCCAGTATACAAAATAAAGAAGTATAACTCAATATCTAAAAATGAATAATCCAATTTCTAAGCCTTCCTTAACGTTAGCAAAACAGTTCTAGGATATACACAGCCATTCTCACAATGAGCCTATATTTTTAAAAACTCTGGAAACCTTGAGTCTGTGCAGGTTAACATAAAATAAATTAGATAGGAGTGGCATATAATAATGTGGTTGTAGGCTACAGATGCCATGGAGAATTCAGGATGGAGGATATAGAGGAGATATCCAAGGGAGATACTCAGAGACATAGGGTAACTCTACAAGGAGAGACTGGTACCTTGTTCCCTGGTTGCATGTGAGCCAAATTGCATAAAGTGTTAGTTACAGACTGATACAACAAATAAGAATGCTTTGAGAGATTTTGTGAAAGAGTTGAGCCTTTCTTCTCTGGACCACAGAAATATACAGTCTTAGAAACTGATGATTTCTCCTTTATTCTGAACTTCCCAAGGTAAGAAAGTAGCCAGAAGAGGCAGAGGGTTACAGTGAGACAGGCCAACTGTTCTTTGGGCATATGTGTGGGTGAGTGGGTACTATGGAAGACAGTCTGAATGGTCTTCAAAATAATCAAGAGGGCTACCTTGTGGAGCAAGAAAAATTCAGTAATTAGGTTTTTTAAAAGCAGGATTTGCAAGGGTATTGGAAGAGTTCAATGAATGAGCAAGAAAGAAGTGAACACTAGGGGAGGTGAAGAATGTGAATATCTGCTTCAAAGAAGTGAGTGATAGAGGAATTTTAATAGCTCTAATTAGAAAGCACTTGTCTTCTTTTCCTCTATCCTGATTTACCCTACATTCATTCTGGAGACTCACCACCAATGTGACGAGGGGTGATAGGAGACTGAAGCGAACACAACCCCATTCGCAAATGCAAGCTCCTGACAGGAGGAGAAGAAAATATGGTACTTTGACATGACATTTTAAATTAGATAATGAAATCTTTAATTTAATTTTAATACTTCAATTGTCTTAATTACCAAAGCAAGTCATTTTTTTATGACTAAAAGTGACCGGAACCTATGTGCTATACTTGAGATTTCTAAAAATGGCAGCATCGGGAGATCCCAAAAAGCTTGTTAAAAGACAATAGTTGAGAAAAACTGATCCATTTCCTCTTTGCACTTAAATTCAGAATTTGTGATGGACTGGTTACAAAGCAATAATATATGCATACATGCCTTATTTTATTTCAACTTTTTCTCTATATATTTTAAATGCAATCTTTGTCATAGCATAAAATCTATCTAAACCCAATAGTACTAATTTTATCTAAATAAAATGACCTATTTTCTTTGTTATTTTGGTTTATTACACTCATACAGTAATTATATATGTAATAGAGCATGTCGAATATGTAACATTCTGTATCAGACCTTATAATATTTTGTGTAATATAATATTCAAAGATGCATAGTACATATTCTATTTTATATATGGTATAGCATATATTGTCTATTACATAATATATACTTCAGAAATTTAATATTGAAAATATAAAAAGCATAGCAAATATTATCTTATTTGTTGTAGTTAGTATCTAAGAAAAATTAGATACTGGTTATTTACTTATACATATACAGACATATACATCATATATATATATATATAACTCATATATATATATGAATGCAGAGAACTAAAAAAAAAATGTAGAGAACTCTACCACAACCATACATTTATAGGCATAAAAACTCACAACCAGAAAATGTTAGTTGAGACCCGAAAAATAACATTAATGTATAATCCCCAAATACATAGTACACTATTTACAAAACTAAGAATAAACCAAAGTAAACTTAGAAGTAGTACTTTTTAATTTGCCAAGTCTTTTACTTTTCTCCCCTGGGGGAAGAAAGACTAGCAAAGTCTTTGTTTTTCTGTGTTTGCCTGAATAAATAACTGTCCTTCTGCTGGACAACGTAGGTGTTACATATGTAGAATACATTCCTGTACCTTCTAAATTACCCTGACCATCTGTAAATGTATTTGAAAGTTTCTTTTGTTTCACCTATTTCAGTAACATCAGTATCTGAGATAGCCATAGTAACAAAACACTGAAAATCTGTTTGAATATTTAATCACATTTTTTTACAATTTTCAAGGATCAGGCAAAGCTTATTAGTCTTTGTGTTTGTTGTTATAGTTGCTTTTTAATTAACCAGGATCACCTTGAAAATAGCACAAAGGTGGAATACATTTTTTTTTCTTGGACACATTAAATAAGTTGGTTTATACTATCTTACTCAGTTATGTTGGTCAACAATTGTCTTGCCGAGAATAGGACCTGAATTTGTCTTTATTTTTTAAGTGTGGATTATTTTATTCCTGTAAAAAATTTTTGAGAGGAGTCAAAGTCAGGGTCATTCCAATTTTATGTGATGAAAACTAACGTAAAAACTAGGTAGACATCATTTCCCTTGATTTAACTTGAAGAATGAGTGGTTCACAAATGTGATTTCATGAACATGAAGAGTAACAAATATAACTAGGCTAGAAGCGTTTTCTTCAAAATCGCGAATTTTTGTCCCCTAAATCAAATTCCAGAACATATGGTGCTATATATCAAATATTATTTCAATAAAATTTTCCTCTATCAGTTTTTTTTTTTTAAGATTTTATTTATTTGACAGAGAGAAACACAGCCAGAGAGGAAACACAAGCAGGAGGAGTGAGAGAGGGAGAAGCAGGCTTCCTGCCAAGCAGGGAGCCCGATGTGGGGCTCGATCCCGGGTCTCCGGGATCATGACCTGAGCCGAAGGCAGTTGCTTAACCAACTGAGCCACTCAGGCTCCCCAACAGTTTTTTTTTTGTTTTTTTTGTTTTTTTTAACTTGAATCTAAGACTAGGCCAGTACACTAGGCTTTGGACCTCAAAAAAAGGAGTAAAAACAAACAAACAAACAACAACAACAAAAGAAAAACAAGGGTGAGCTTAGCATTACTACATCAAGCCGGGGAATCTCAGAGCCGGTTCTGCCCATTTGATACATTGCTAGACTTAACCACATAGCAGAGCAGTGTGCTCATGTAAGAAAGTACACTAACTCCCCAAGACAATCATTTTGAAGTTTCCTAGTCAGCAATGCAACTACTGGTTAGTGACTATCTAACCAGTCACTAAGAATACTGTTCCCATGTGGCAGAAACTTTAATGTAAATTATCTAAATTACTAAATTATCAAGCAATTCCTTTTAGTTTTCTCAATATTGAAGAACCATTTATTATGAGCAATTTTTGCAGGTTGTCAAGATGTCTCACTTGAACTAAATTATGTGCCTTTTATTTTATTCTTACTATTTTAAAATCTATATTAATACTACATTTGCCCTGGTAATTATCAAGTATAATTCACACAAGTTTAATTAACTTTTATAATACTAGAAAATTCTGACCACTCAAGAAGAAAGGGTTTTTCTATTTTTATGACTTCTGTATTAAAGTATCAAATAATATATCATTCTGTGGAGAGACAATACACATTTTTAAAGCATCATGGATTTTATGTTTATTTTATATTATGCTCATGAAATTTTAATCAGATGGGTATCATTATTATTAAAAGTAGTAGAGTTAAATAGAGTTTTGAGTCAAAGAAAGTCAGAGATACCTTCCTAAAACCCAACATAGAATGAACCATTTTAAATGGATTCACTTTTCATATGGAACAAACCAGGTTCCAAGCAGAACTAGATTCACTTTGCATACGGAACTGAGAATTCAAAGGTGGAGAAAGTTTGTCTCAGTTCTTAAGTTGACTTTTCACTGTATCTCTTCATAAACTCTTCTCCCACCATCTCAGACATGGGCAGCACTGCCCCATTTTCCATTTCAAGGGCTGTATCCCCTTCTGCACTCTGCAGTTGTATGCCCCATCATGCTTCAGCAAGATTTATGAATTTCCCAGCAACCCTTCCTTCTTCCCTCAGTTGTATTTACACATTTTTCTGTCATGTCCAGCTTGTTGGTATAACCATCAGAGCACAGAATTCACTTTATTCTCCTTGATTACACACAAGTAAAATCCAGCACTACAGAATTTTTATTAAGTGAAGAATAAATCTTCACTGGATTTAGCAAAAAATAAGACCTCAACAAATGTTTATTTAAATGAAGCCTCTGTATTAAGTAACCATCGTGTCAAAGATGGTACTGCATATTGCCTTAACCAATAAAAGTGAAAACATTTCCTGAGCTGATACTTTATAAGAAGCTCTATATTAATTACAATTTCTACCTCACTATTGTTTTTCATTCCAGCAAGCAATAGCGTCCCCACTTATCCCCAAGGTTGGGCTGGCAGTCACTCAAGTCAGTTGTGCTTCACTCCCTCTTCTCTCAAAAGGACACTATGCTTAGTGTGGGGGTGAAGGTACACGGCTAAAAGAAAACACCTGTGTTATGTTCTACACGTTTCAAATACCAAGTTTGCAATCCACTCAGAGACAGAACCATGGATCTGAGGGGGAAAGGATTATGTGTCATAGACATTTAAGTTAATACTACTCAGAACTTTAGAAAGTGATTCAGATTCAAAAATAGCATTCTCCTTATCTCAGAATGATTTCTATCTCTTAACTACCTTTTATAAGTACTCTATTTTTATTTTTTTTTAAGATTGTATTTATTTATTAGAAACACAGCTATAGAGGGCACACAAGCAGGGGGAGTGAGGGAGGGAAAAGCAGGCTTGCCGTCGTCGAGCAGGAAGCCCATGCAGGGCTGGATCCCGGGAGTCCTGGATCATGATTCCAGCCAAAAGCAGACACCCAATGACTGAGTCACCCAGAAGCCCTATAAGTAAACTATTTTTAGAGCAGTTCTATGTTGATAGAAAAATTGAGAACATATTAGAGTTCTCATATTCCATGCACTTGGTTTCTCCTAAAGCTAATGTCTTATATTTTTTACACATTATTAGTGAGCCAAGAGTGTTACATAGTAACTGAAGTCCAGACTACTCAGATCTCAGGAGTTTTTACTTAATGTCCTTTTTTCTATTAAAGGATTCCATTGAGGACACCCCGTTAAATTGAAGTGACAGCTCTCCTTATACCTCCTCTTTGTTATGACAGTTTATCAGTCTTTTCCTGTTTTTTTATGACCTTGCTAGCTCTGAGGAGTAATGGTCAAGTATTTTGTATGCTGCCCTTCTTAGGAAATTTGTTTTTGTCATGATTGGAATGGGGTTGTACACTTAGAGGAGGAAGATAAGAAAAATAAAATGTCATCTCCATCTCATCATACCAAGAGTACAAACTAGCAACCTGATTTATGACTGTTAATGTTGACCTTTATCATTTGGCTGAGGAAGTGTTTGTCATATTTCTTCACTGTAAAGTTGTGTGTGTGTGTGTGTTTTTAATCTGGTTGCTGCTATGTTCTCTTTAGAAGGAAATTGCTTGTGTAGCTCACACTTAAGGAGTAGGGAATTTTGCTTCTCTTCCTGGATGGTGGATTATCTACATGAGTTAGAATTACCCCACATGAGAGATTTTCCCTGCTCCACAATTTATTAACTTATTTAATCAATTCCTTATAATTATACGGACTGATGGATACCTCTTTTATATTTTGGGTTATAATTTAATAACATTTTATTCCTCAAATTGGTCTAGCATTGGCCATTAGGAAATAGTTGGATCCTATCTCTTTCTGACATAACTTAATCAGTGTGTGTGTATGTGTGTGCACACCTGTGCACACGGGCACACATATCTAGCACTTTCTTACCATTGGCAACTACAATACTCTAATCACATTTTGTAATTTTACTATCCTTGTACATCTTGTACAAGGATATCTTGTACATCTTCTATACTTACTATACCAGCCCTATAATTAGCTGTTGTTCTAGGTGTCATAATTCATTTTATTTGAGAATGGAAACATCTGGGTGCTAGTTGTATACATGGTCACTAGTGTGTCCTTCCTCTCAAGCTCCGTCAACTCACAAAGAAATCTGTGTATCTCTACTAACATGTGTATCCATAAATATTTTTAAATGTAACCATCTATCCTAGGCTATATCACTTCTTACTTATGTCTCCAATCAATCTCATTGCCACATGGCTCATTCTAGACTTCCTCCCCTTGCTTATCTGTAAATTCATACCCAATCTAACAGTGGGATAAATTCCTGGCTCCCACCATCTGCCCTTCAGAACTCTGGATCATTCATTCATTCATTCATTCATTCATTCCCTATTATTGGGCTTTAAGAGTTCTCTGCTTCTTTCGAATATTCAAAATATGTGCTTTTAAACTGTAGGAATAAAGTCATCATACACTTAAAATCATAGTCCAGGGAGATGTCACTACTAGTTCAGAGTCTTGTGATGGGCTAATAATGCAATATATTCACTATTTACATTAGTATCTTTTCAACTGATTTTGTAAAATATGGTGTTTTCCCCCTCACACACATTATCTTTTATTCTTTCTTTTAAGAGACTTATATGAGAAAAAGCACCATGAAACTAATTAGATAGTATTTTTTCTCTATTTCCTAGGAATAAGAATGTTACATTCTCTGTTGAGCTTCCTTTACTATTTGTATAGCCCATTTCATCTCCTGCGTTTACCTCTTTGGGGAATAGAATGTGTTATATACCTTCCTAAGACCTTTTTAAATTCTACTGTTTCTTCAAAATGTATAGATGGATATAGTGCTTCAAGGCTATATATAAATACAAACATACATATATATATAAAACCTAAAAATAATAAATAACATATAAAATAGAAATTTCATTAAAGCCTCAAAAAGCAAAAAATATATATCATATATACTTTTGGAAAAGTCTAGGAAAAATATCTGTGGGGTCCATCCTATTTTTTCATGGCTTAATATTTACTTTTGCCTCATATACCAGGCATTTTTCTGAACATTACAGATAGAGCACAAGGCAAAACAGAAAATGTCCTCTTATGGCTCTGTTTTCTAAAAGGAGATGGATAATGAGAAAATTATTTTTAAAAATATCTGTGAAAAGTGGTATGATAAAAGCAAAAAAGAATGATACCTAATAGTCAATATGCCCAAATAATTCCAATTTATAATTACTTTTATAACTAAAACAATTTACAGACTAAAAACAGCTCTGTTTTAATGTTACAGATTTCTCTTTTAGCTATATCCGTTTATACTAAACATTAATATACAACATACACCTGGCATGTACCTGAAGCTATTTCTTCCCTATGAAGACATGGAATTCTCACACAATGCTATGTGTCAATATCAATGTTCTTTTTATCACAGCTAAAATGTACAGAGTTTTTCAGAGAGGATTAGAATATTAGGAAGTATTAATATGGGGCACCTGGGTGGCTCAGTTATTAAGTGTCTGCCTTCCACTCAGGTCATGATCCTGGATTCCTGGGATCAAGCCCCGCATCAGGCTCCCTGCTCGGCGGGAAGCATGCTTCTCCCTCTCCCACTCTCCCTAACTTTTAAACTAGAGAGTGTTCCCTCTCTCATTGTGTTTCTCTCTGTCAAATAAATAAATAAAATATTTTTTAAAAGTATTAATATGTAAACACATATGCCTGATTTTATTATTTTGGAGTTAAAGTACACAAAGATAAATATTTATGGGTGCGTATGTGATTTGAAATCGCATCTTATCTGAAGGCTCTCCTTATAGCCTTTGAAATAGAATGTAATGTCACAATAATTGTATGCATTTATACCTCTAAAAATAATGATTTAGAGTGTCATCTATGGAGCTGTGCAGTACAGCCCTGTGGCTTCTATCAAGAACACTCTCAGGGCTGAGAGCATGCTTGAATGCACTTCTAACTCAATCATGTCCCTTGACATAACCAAATCCATGCACGTGGCCTACAAATGTGCTGCTTTGTCACCAGTTACATCAATCACATGAATGCCTGCATGGTTTTAAAAAATAGGGATGAAACTTCTTGTAAGGAAAACAGCTATACCTGGATATACCCAAAGAATAAATAAAACTATAAAAAACTCTGTGTGTGTTGGTGGGGGGGCAGGCAGGGCATATATGAACAACAATTAATAGGTGATAAAATCACAATGTGGAGAAAGAGAGATCAATCACAAAACACGTATCATCATGATATAACACAATGTGCTACATAAATTGGAAGGATTGGCATTACAACATCAATGGGGCTTGGAAGTGAAAGGAGAAAACTATTCTTTCAGATGCATGTTTATTTCTGGAACTGATGATAAAGGCCTTACATTTTCAATAGGAGCCATTAAAATGCAGAAAAAGTTTCATTCCTTTTAAAGAGATGCTTCTTGCATTGAAATCAGTAAATGAAAAAACAATTTTGCCACAGGCCCTGAACCAGGTTAAAAAAAAAAAAGTATGCCTTTATGAGGTGATAGGTGAGAACTTAAAATGCTTTGGTAGAAGTTCAGATTTCAAGGTTTATCTATAATCTTGATATGGAAAGTTGACTGCAAAGCAGTGATTAAATTTGTTTTATAGACTCTCAATGATTTGGTTAGTTTAAACTTTGGTTCTAAAATGCTTGAACAGTGGTTGTTTAAAAGTGGATATTGAAAAAAAAAATTCTTCCCCTGGATTGTAGAACCAATTGCTTTAGGTATTTCCATCAGGGAACAGGAATCCGAGGCCCTAATATATAGCAAAAGGTAGGGCAATATTCAAGTCCGTATTTCTGCTGAGAGGATAGTGCCAATGATTAATTATACTAGATAACTGACATTCTCTGATTTCTCCCTTTCAAAACCATGTTTATACAATATTCTATAAATATTATTTAACTACAGTTTTGACAGGTAGATAAGGAAGTGGCATTGCCTCATTTTGTAAATGTAAGCAAACTGGTTTAAGTGCCTGGCTTTGGAATGAATATACAATAAATGAATACCAGACAGACAGGTTGTCTGTCCCCATCCCCTGCCAGCTTCACACCACGGGTGCCAGGTTATGAAAGGAAGAACGGAAGTCCCAGCATTCTCTGCCAGACAGTGTACCTTAACCAGACAAGATGACTGTGATTTTAATTGAATTATATTAGCTAAGAGAGTGAGAAAGTCATTTTTTATTGACATTTTAAGAATTTTTCCTTTATATGATCCCCCTCTTATACCTGCTTTTATTTTTAAATGATACAACCTACTAGAGCAAAAGGAATGTTAGCTTGGATCTGAAGAGAACTCTGACTGGGCTAAAAACATGCTAAATATTCTTGGGGCATTTCTCAATTGATATAGCTTCAGCTAAATAGGTTTAGAAAATGATGTGCTCCCAGATACACTTTAACTATTAAGTGGTGTGATTCAAATATAGAGGAATTATTCACTTATATAAATCTTCTTAAACTACAAACCCAAAGTGTTAAGATAAATTCTATAACTCACCATTATCATTATTTTTTTAAAAGATTTTATTTACTTATTTGACAGAGAGAAACAGAGCTAGAGAACACAAGCAGGGAGAGTGAGGGAGAGAGAAGCAGGCTTCCAGCCTAGCAGGGAGCCCGATGCAGGGCTCTATCCCGGGACTCCAGAATCATGACCTGGACTGAAGGCAGATGCCCAATGACTGAGTCACCGAGGTGCCTGTCATGATTTTTTAATTCAGAAAAATTTCACTATCCCATTCTTCAGCATTACTGAGGGTGCTACAGAGCTTGAACGTGGTGCTTTCCAGAAATATATCCATGATACACATGTGGATGATAAAAACCCTCTTGGGCTAAAGCAGGCACCTCGGCCAGAGAGCCCTAGACTGAATTTCCTTTCTCAGATGCACTTCCATGAGAAGCCTGCACCTCAAAGGCTGTGGCTCTTAACTTCACAGTTTCAAATAGTGGCAATTTCTACAGCAGAGGTGGCTGAAATAAGGAAAATTGCTTAACTATTTGCACTTCCAACTCTTGTTTAAAAATTCTCTGGACAAGAGCAGTATTGCTTACCTGACAGTGTGCATGAGAAATAAAGTACATCTGTTGGGAAGGGGTGGCAGCAGAGGGAGAAGAGGACTCTGAAATCACAAGGTGAGTCACATGCCCTGCCTGGAGCCTTGAATTCCAGACCTCAAATCTGCAAATATCTTTGCAATCCAAGGGATAGTGAAGCTCACACACTTAAGTGGGAAAATCTTAATTAAGTCAGAGCAAGGTAAATATTCAATTAAAAGCTCCTACACATTCTGACTTTTTAAGAAAAATTAAGTCCTGAAGACTTGAAACTAAGAAAAAAAATGTTGGTCAAAGACTGAATCTGTAGATCGATTTTTCCTAATCACTTATACAATCTCAATATCCTTTCCACTTAGTAGATCTTTCTAGAAAATTCAGTCATGGGGCATCTAGGTAGCTCAGTCTGTTAAGCGTCTTCCTTTGGCTCAGGTCATGATCTCAGTGTCTGAGGATCAAGTCCCGCATGGATCTTTCTGCTGCTCCGTGAGGAGTCTGCTTCTCCCTCTCCCTCTCCCTCTGTCCCTTCCCCCACCCCACCCCACTCTCTCACATGTTTTTTTTTTTTTTAAGAGTCTTTTTTTTTTTAAAGATTTTATTTATTTGACAGAGAGAAACACAGCCAGAGAGGAAACACAAGCAGGGGGAGTGAGAGAGGGAGAAGCAGGCTTCCCGCCGAGCAGGGAGCCCGATGTGGGACTCGATCCCGTGGGATCATGACCTGAGCCGAAGACAGTCGCTTAACCAACTGAGCCACCCAGGCGCCCCTCTCACATGTTTTATATCAAATAAATAAAATCTTAAAAAAAAAAGAAAAGAAAATCCAATCAGTTTTGCCTCTCACAACCTCATGTTAAATTTGCTAAGAAATGTTTTACAGGTACTAGGAAGAGTTGTAAAACTCACAATGACTTTTTATTTAATGAGAGATACATTTGATTTTCTCCTACCCCTTAAAGAGATATACTCCAATAAACTTTGATTCTAACCAGAAGTCAATGAAGGCTTATTTTCATGGATTAAAAAAAAAAATCCTTTAGAGAAGAGCAAACCAGCAAATCAATGAATTACTCTCAGACACACAAGCATGGTTTGAATCACTGCACTACTTGTATCCTTGGGAAGTGTGAAGAGCTATACTGTGCACAAGGAGTTCTGGAAGCAAACAAACAAACAAGGAAGGCAATTTCAGCAAACAGAAATCAAGGGAATTAGATCTTTTCCAGGTAACACAGATTTTACAGAGAATACACATTTTGGGAAATTTGTTTTCCTTATATATAGGAAACCTAACTGACTTCAGACCTAAGGACAAAATAACTATTTTTAAATATCATCTGTCCCCTAAGGAATGAGAGTTATTTGTATTATTAGGGCTCATTTTTGTCTTAAGATATAGTGGCTTTGATGATTTCTCTAGGTCCATATTTTAGTGCTATTCCTATAATGCTGCATCTATTTATTAGTCATGTATTTAGAGGCAACTCTTGTAGCTTTATATAAGCTAATGACAAGTAGTGCTTTATAATGAAACAATCCTGTGGGCGATTGAGTGGCTCAGTTGGTTGAGTGACTGCCTTCAGCTCAGGTCATAATCCTGGAGTCCTGGGATTGGGCCCCACATCGAGCTCCCTGCTCAGCAGGGGGTCTGCTTCTCCCTCTGACCTTCCCCCTTACAAGCTCACTCTCTCTCATTCTCTCTCTCTCAAATAAATAAAATCTTTAAAAAAAGAAACCATCTTATGACAAATATGAAATGTATAAAGAAACAGTTTGCTATATTCATGTGTGTATGCATGTGTATAAGTGCATACAATATTTTTAGTTTGGACTTTATAGGAAAAAATAATTATCACCTATTTGTCAAAGACAGGTCCAAAATTTATTGAAATGAAATTAATGAAAAAATTGATTACTGAGCTCTTTATTATTTACTATAGGTTTATTACAGTGGGGCCAAACAAAATGTATGGATCACACTTGTTTTGATGATATGGGGATATGAGGGAAAATGTCCTACTCAAAAATTTACTCTTTCCCAGACATAATCAGAGTCAGCAAACAATAATCAAATTTCATGCAAAACCATATTTTCAGTTCACTTTTATAACTCTCTAGTGTTGTTCTTTCAATAATGGGTAATTGGAAAAGGCATATGCATTCTACAAATGTTTTCCCTCGGATTTCTGAAAAGGTGACTTTTTCAAAAAGTAAGTCAATGCATTTCTAAGCCAGGGAAATCTCATGTAATTAAAGCTTCTAGCTGCATGCATTTTTAATACCACACACAACATAGTAATTGACATATGTGATTCTGGATCACATTTCAGATTCTAAATTATTTTAGTCTTCGGGAATGTGTTTAAGTGCACTCACCAGATATGCTTTCAGTAATTTGGCTTTTAATGACTATCCTTCACTTCAGAGTTACCTTTGATGTTAAAATAGTCTAAGAAATAATGTAATTTCCCCACATGCTGGTTGGGTTATAGTCAGATGTTTCTTAAATATTTCATGTAAGAACTCTCGCTGACCCCTACCACTGTGAAAATGTGAGGAGATTTTACTTACAATAATTTTATATCTTGTAGTTCACTAAATTAACTGGAATGATCGGGACCTCAACCAAAATTGATTGCTGAACCAAAAATAAGATCAAAGAAATAAATCAAAAGGATATAGCAGATGGAAAAATACAAAATTACAAGAATAAGTTCAGAATAATTAATATTTGCAAAATTGCACTGCAAAACATCTTAGAAGGTGTAAAGCTCATAGCACATTAAAATCTAAAATTTTAAACAGGCCTCTGAACCTGGAAAAGACAACTAATTCCTACTTACTTGCTGTAAGCTAACAGGCATGATACCACGGAGCTTTCATAGTAATGATACTCATTTATCTGCTCAGTTTCTCAAGTTCCTTCAACATATCGCTACCAGACTATTTAGAAATATAAGAGCATTCCAAAGATTTCAATCGCTTTTCATATGTATCAGTCAAGGTCACAGTTTCTATATGCTTCTCCATAAATTGTTCAGACAAAATATGAAGACGCATAAAAGAATGTTCTAGGAGATATTACTTAATTAGTTAAATTCAATAAGCATTCACTGAGCTCCTATTATTAAGGAACTGCTAAATTTGGGAGTTTCTAAAGAGATGAAATCAAGTCAGTCACCTATAGGGATTTCCAATCTAATACCTCAGAATGTTATCAATTAAGGACATAAAAAGATGCAGTATGTGAAGAACAAGGTAAATGACAAAAAGAAAGTACGTATTATTAGGTAGAGTTTAAGGAAGCTGGGTTTTACATAGTTGAGACAGTAAGGAAACTTTTCATGGCAGCTTATGACATGAACTTTAAGGATAGGAAAAAGAGCAATAAAAACAAAAACTGAGCATGTGTGACATGTCAGAAACTAGGTTATATTATTGTGTAGTAACTCAGTGAATTTTATAATGATAATATTACCTTAACAATAATAATTATTATTTTTTTCTAGTATGTGTAGGAAATGAGACTAAAGACATAACTTACTGTACTGGTCTAAGTTTGCAGTTAGTATTTTACAACATGGTGGTTAAGACTTCAAGTTGTCTTTCCTACCATAAAACATGAATGTGCAAGGTATCTGGGAAAGAAAAGCAGCAAAGAAATCAGACAAAAGTCAGTCTACAGATATCAAAAAATCTCTAGAGCAGAACAATGAGAGTAGGAACTAATGACAATTAGAAAGAAATGCAAGAATCAGAAAATACTTTGGACAACAGTACGATATAATAATACAATAATAATACAATATATGAGCATTATTAATCAATATAATAGTGGAGAGGAAAAAGAAAGATGCAAAACTTATTTGGGTTAAAATTGTGAGGCACTGAGTGAATGGTTACTCATGTTTATAGAAAAGTTCAAAAAAGAAAAAGGAGGACATAAGGAGACATTTGGGTGGTTATGACCTCTTAAAATTGTAGGCTCCAAATAAGAGGATTTTTCTATTTTTTCCCCCAGGCAAAATTTCAGTTCTTGATTTGAAAAATGTTAGCTAGTCATTAAATATGGATATTAAAGGATGGAAATTGGCATTCATAAAGTTCATTGGTTTGTTGCTCAGGATAAAAATCTGTTGGGAATTCACATGGAATCTAAAGGGACCATAAACAGCCTAAATTTGATGAAGAGGAAAAAGATCCCTTATTTAATCCACTACCCTAACAGTGGCACTGCTCTTCACATACTGTTGGCTGTCCATCCATGGTCATCCTAGACGCATTGTGGTGGGAACTCTTGTAAATGGGTGAGAGCTCCCGTAGCAGTAAGAGACCTGTTACCCTGCTCATCTCGACCCAGCACCCCCAGAATTCTATTGTTTTCGTATTCTCCCAGCTCCTTTTGTTACCTGTTGGGCTAAATCCTGCAGCCCCTTCAGCTGAGAAATGTAGTATTGATGCCTAGCATGAATTAATAACATCCATAATACTTCTGACAACTTCCATGATATTTACCTATTTCTCTAAAAAAACACTTAACTTTAAAGTTAACTTACTTAACTTTAAATGAGTAAAAATTGCATTCTCTTTGACACAAGAGAATGGGAGCAATATTTTTTATAGTTTTGAGTTTTATACTATATATATTATCCTAATAACTGTGAAGTAAGTTGTATCTAAATTTTACAGAAGAGAAACTGGAGACCCAGAGTAGTTAATTGACTTGAAAAGAATAAATAGCTAATAAGTAGTAGGGAATAATTTGGCTCTAAAATCTTTACCAACAACTCCATTACTGATAATATTTATGAAAGCTGCCATTTACTGAGCATCTACTATGTGACAATATTGTCAAAGTCACTCATATATTAAATTTAACACTTAAAACCACCCTGTAGGAAATAAGAAAAAGTAATATCTTAAACTAACATTATTTCTACGTAAACTTCAAACACAGTCAAAACTCCTTGACACAAGGGCTCCTGTGGCTCAGTTGGTTAACTGTCCAACTCTTGATTTTGGCTTAGGTCATGATCTCAGGGTCAGGAGACTGAGCCCCCACATTGGGATCCATACTCGGCAGGTAGTCTGTTTGAGATTCTTTCTGCTTCTCTCTCTATGTGCTCTTTCTCTCTCAAATAAATAAATATTAAAACAAAACAAACTCCTTGACACAAGCTCACATTGTCTACCATCTTTGTATCAGTTCACTCTTACAGTGCTGTCATACTCAGAACGACTCTTAGAAACTTGAGGAGTGTTCAAAAGCCTCAAAGAAGTACAAGCATACTACACACACACACACACACACACAGACATGTGCATAACATATATATGTATATGTATATAAATAAATGGAACCACAGGGGCAATAAAAATATTCATTTTGTAGATGTATAGTACCAATATTATGCAGAATATTTCAATTTAGGGGGAAAAGGGTCACAAGAATAACCAGCTGGCAAATTCAATGCTACATTCTCCACCACAAAATAGTTGAAATGTATCATATTGTATTTAAAATAAAACAAAGTAAATCAATTAATGTTTAGAAGTTACTATAATATATAGGGTACTCTGTATTGATCTTAGGCTACTCAGGGAAAAAATCAGAATCTCCTTTATAGGGTACACAAAGTACATTATATCTTTTCTCAAAAATCCCTAAAGTTGCATTACAAATAAATGGAATTTTACTACTATTTTAATAAGGCTAGGATGATTTAAATTGGCAAGCCCGAATCACTTTATCATAGCAAGTACTAAAACAACATTTAATTATCTGTAGTTAATAGCCCAATCTAATGAATTAAGCTATTATGTTCAGGGTTCCCAGAGGTTGATGGACAAGTAAACTAACTGGTCAGTAAGTTTCAGGATTAGTAGACAGAATAACAGCATGGTGTATGAAATGCATGCAATCCTCAGTCTGGTACTCATCTGCAAGTGATACAGCAAAAACCTAAACAATCATCCAAAATGAATTAAAATATGAACAAATTCTCTGAAGAATAGTGGATATGCCAGTAATTCAGATAACAGCTAGAAAACATTAGAGAAGTTCAAGGAGTTTTGTGGTGCTGACGCACTTGACTCAAAAAGCTTTAAATTATAAGTGATGAGTTGGGCCTATATAAGGAAAAACACATCCTTTTATTTATTATTATTATTATTATTATTATTATTATGCAAATACTGATTTTTTTATGTTCACTTAGTCAACATATAGTACATCATTAGTTTTTGATGTAATATTCAATAATTCATTAGTTTTGTATAACACCCAGGGCTCATCATCACATATTCTCCTTAATACCCCAACCCCCATCTCAACCCCTCTGTTACACCACCCCCACACCCCTCCCTTCCGTAATCCTCAGCCTGTTTTCCAGAGTCCAGAGTCTTACATGGTTCGTGTCCTTTCTGATTTCTTCCCCTTCAGTTTTCCCTTTCTTCCTCTGTGGTCCTCTATGCTATTCCTTATGTTCCACATATGAGTGAAACCATATAATTGTCTTACTCTGCTTGACTTATTTCACTCAGCATAATCCCCTCCAGTTCCATCCATGTCAATGCAAATTGTAGGTATTCATCCTTTCTGATGGCTGAGTAATATTCCATTGTGTATATGAACCACATCTTCTTTATCACTTCATCTGTTGAAGGGCACCTTGGCTCCTTCCACAGTTTGGCTATTGTGGATACTGCTGCAATGAACATTAAGGTGTATGTGCCCCTTCTTTTCACTATATCTATATATTTGGGTAAATGCCCACTAGTGCAATTGCTGGATCACAGGGTAGCTCTATTTTTAACTTTTTGAGGAACCTCCACACTGTTTTCCAAAGCATCTGCACCAACGTGTATTCCCACTAACAGTGTAAGAGGGTACCCCTTCCTCCACATCCTCACCAATACTTTTTTCCTGTCTTGTTAATTTTAGCCATTCTAACTGGTGTAAGATGGTATCTCACTGTGCTTTTGATTTGTATTTCCCTAGTGGCTAGTGATGTTGAACATTTTTTTACGTGTCTGTTAGCCTTTGTAGGTATTCTTCAGAGAAGTGTCTGTTCATGTCTTCTGTCCATTTACTGACGGATTATTTGTATACTGGGTATTGAGTTTGAGAAGTTCTTTATAAACAAGCACGTTCTAAGTTCACTCTTAGTTTAGAAATATAGGTAATAGACATTCTTATTTTCTATAACATAGGTTCAACTACAAAATGGACTAATTTTATGAAGATGTTCCTAAATGGGCTCAATAATGCTTACCTTAAAATCTTACCTTATTTAGTCTGCAAATATTTATTGGAAGATAACAAACAGCAACAACCAAAAATTACATTTAGTCTTTTTCAATCTTGTAGATAAATAGAAGTGCTAGAAGTACAATGCAATGAAGCAGCAGATTCACTGCAGTAATTCAATGAGAACATGCAAAACTGACTTACCCACACTTGGAAAGTGATTTTAGAGCAACCGTATCTTATCTGGATAATCATAACTCATTTATTTATTAAGAGCAACAAGAGTTCTAAACAGAATATGGGGCTCTGTAGAATTGACAATATCATGGTAGAATTTGGGGAAATGAAATCCTTCATTAAGTGGCCTATCAATATTATGTTCTATTTTTTATTTTTATTAATAATATGACTTCTGTATTACAAAATGAAACAATTCAGGAAAGAAAGTAGTAAAACAAAATGAATATATCCCTTTTCACTGAAGAATGAAGTTGAATATTGTCATTGATAGATAGAAGTAAACTCTTAAGTGAGACCTGTTCACATTTCTGCTTTCACACCCCAATAATGAATCTTTTCCTAATCTTAGATTGGTCTCAAAAAAAAATCAGAGTAGTGTTAAAAAGCAAAGTAGTATTGGGGTGCCTTGGTAATTCAGTTGGTTAAGCATCTGCCTTTGGCTCAGGTCATTATCTCAGGATCCAGGGATCTAGCACCACTTGGGCTCCCTACTCAGGGGCGAGTCTGCTTTTCCCGCTCCCTCTGCCCCTCCCCTCCCCAACTAGTGCTTATGCTCTCTTGAATACATAAAACCTGTTAAAAAAATCAAAGTAATATTAAAAAACCAGCATAAGGTTCTCTTTACATTACAAATATAAATGGGAAAATCAAAGTGAATTACATGGCAAAGGAAAATTAATCTACACTATATAGTTGATTTTATAATGAATAACTTTATAAATGTGGCTAATACTCCTGACAAGGAAGGAAGGGCATGTGCAGAGAACCTTGAGGAAAAAGGAGGGCAGGCAACCACTTGATCATGCTGCGTCTGTATAGTTCCACCAAGCAACAGACAAGCTATTATAACTTTATTGTTTCAGGATATAAGCCTATTATACTCTGCAAATGAAGACACTGACATTTTGCTGTACTGGTTGAAATGATTAACAGTTCACAGAGAACAGTACCAACTGTGCCAAATTAAATATATTAAAATCTGAAGGTTTTACATTCGATTTGCCCTCCACCGTAAATGCACATACAGTATAGTTTAAATGGCCTCAGTGGCTGTGTTAATAATGTAGTGGCATGTCAGTTTTGGAGATGCAATTTAAGTCTTTGCTATTTTGTAATAAAACATGGCAGGATGTGTTTTTCTAAACCATCAATAAGTATGTCGAGTGTTGATGAAACAATGAAGCTGCGTATGTTTAGAAGCCAATCCATATATCCATGTATATATAGAAGCCTAACATACATAAACATACAGATTTATGTAAATAAGTATATAAATAATTAAAATTATATATATTTATATTTAGTCACTCATGCCCTGGAACACTTTCATAGACTTAGGAAGATATATTCAGAATATTTAGATAGTTAAGATGTTTTTTTAATCTGTCTTGAGTCCTGGTAGCTTCTTTTTCTAGTCTTTTTACCCAAAATTTCTTTTTATTTAGCTACAGAGTTCCCCTTACTTAAAAATATTCATCTCCTTTTATATGAATGCAGATTTCACTAAATCATAAGCTATTTTACCTGTTTCTACTTCATTCTCCTCATATGTAAACTACCGATATTCATACCAAACCCACAGATTTGTAGTTAAGAATTAGTCAATGTAATATTCAAAAGCATTTATCACAATGTCTAGGGTATAGGGAAAGTATATAGAACTTGTTAAATACTAACATTAATGATGATAATTAGCTCTATCTCACATTTATATTGCATATTTATCTGGTATTTAGATAAGATTACCATGGAGAATTGGGAGCATTCTCCAGATTACAAAAAATATACACTTACCTGCCCACCCTGCTTCTGGTGCCCCAGTGACGACACTACGTCATCCTAATGACCTCTGTGCTTTCTCTCCAGACTCTTTATATCTGGGTCTATATTTCTATTTGTATTCAAGACTTCTGCTTCATTTTTAAATATAAGAATGCATTTAGCCCAGTGCTTATACATATATATTCATGTGTGTATGTATTTACATATATCATATATATAATAGATCATATATATATCATAGATATATGCATACATATGTATCTCTCAAAGGTCACATTTGTGTATTTATTCAACATGACAACTTATATTAGTACAACTTCATAGTTGGTATTTTCAGAGTCATGATGTTAAATAACTTAAAATATATATATTTAATATAATCAAGGTTAGTAAGGAAGTTAAAATACCTGGTAAAACATGGAGACCCAAAACTTCTTGCAACCATCAGTAATGACAAGACAAAATATAAGAATGTGAAAGAGGAGAACGATTGGGGCTATCCAAAGTTAGAAGGAACTTTGCTGTCACCTTCCCAGGCTGGTGACATATCCTATATCATGGATCAGATAATTTCTTCAACTTCCCACAAAAAAGACCAGCTAGTAGTGGCCCAAGCCACATTTGCTTGGTTCTTACATTTTATATTTATGACTGTTGCAAATGGCCCTGAGAAAATGCAGCTATACAGTAAGAACTGCCTGATCAAACTTTCTAACTTTCCATTCTCTAGAGGTGAAGGAGAGGAGAGAAACAATGTAACAAGATAAAAAGTTAAATCCTGGTATTCAGTCATTGGGAGAGGAGGACAGGCTTTTCAAACTTTCACTGAGTTGTTTGTAAGTCCTTCTCTGTTGCTATCTTCAATATATGCACCAATATATACAGATATCAATATAAGTAGATCTGCCTACATATCTATGTACAGTTTACCCTGGAACACAGTTTTGAGTTGCATGGGTCCACTTATAAGTGGATTGTAGTCAGCAAATCAGTACTCTGAATGTATTTTTTCTGCCTTATGATTTCCTTAGTAGTATTTTTTCTTCATTTCAGTGAAGAATGAATACAGCAAGCATCATATATATAACATATGAAATATGTGTTTATCAATGGTTTATGCTACCAGTAAGGCTTCCAGTCAGCAGTAGGTATTAGCAGTTAAGTTTTTGGGGAGTCAAAAATTTTATGCGGATTTTTCAACTATGTCAGGGCTTAGCACCTCTAACCTCTGCATTGTTCGAGGTTTGCCTATAAATGAATCTTAAAGAATTAATGCTTTAAGGGGTTTTAGTCACATTTTTAAAAAGTCCTTGGTATTTTAAAAATGAAATCATGAAACTAAATGTAACTAAAATGCTAAGAGAGGCATATTATAAAATTTTGATGAGAAAGAATTAAGAAGGTAAAAAAAATTAAGAATCATGGTTTTGAGCCAACTGAGGACAAGGGTAACTACTCATACAGTAAATAAACAGAGTATTCTTACTGAGTATGTTGGCCACACTTGTAGGTACTATAGATGAAGCAGGAAAAAAAAAAGTCTCGATATCACAAAATTCTGTGTGTGAAATATGTAGAAAAACAGATTCCACCCAGTTCATAGTACTTTAAATTCTTCCCATTAATTATCATTATGATCATTAATTGCCTAAAATATTATTAAAATACAGTTGATGGATGTCAAAGAACTAGAATTGAAAATGAGACAATTAATATAAAATGCAGATTAAGGATGACAACTACTTCTTCAAGTGACTTTGAAACATCTTTCTTAACTATAGGCCATGATTTTAAAAATAACCTGTTCCATGTCAACTTATTACTATGAAGCACTGAAATGATTATAAACTGAAAGTAGTCTCTATGCTGGTGAACTTGTAAATATACATCTCTCAGCATTTTTAAGTAAACTTTAAACTTGGTACTCAATATTTACCTCTCATATATATGCATATATATAAACAAAGTTATTAATATTTTAACATTTAAAAGAGATTTTGTTATTCTACTTCCAGTTTTTGTGTGTGATATATTTTAACACTGGTTTTTGAGGAACACTATAGCAGTGCTTTTTCATAGATTTCACTGTGATAGGAAAAAAAAATGACTTCTCTTTCTTTCAAAGATGTGAGATGGTTCTGGGTCTTCTTTTTTGTTGTTATTTTTAAGTATGCTCCAGGCCCTAGCACAGAGGCCAATGCAGGGATTGAACTCAGGAACCTGAGATCAAGAATCCCACACTTAACCCACTGTACGACCCAGGTGCCCTGTGCTGGGTCTTCTATGACCTCTTTATTTTCCAGCCATAATCATAATCAGTAGCATAAAGAGAAATAAAGGAGATATATATAGATATATGATATATGGAGATATATATGGACATATATAAATACAGATAATATATATAATTTTATGAAGTTTAATTTCCAGATTTTTAATATACTCACAAGTATTAATTTTAAATTAAATGTTAGTGATTTCATGTATACATAATATCTTTTTTAGACAAATGTGAATTTCTCTTTACAAAGGGACTTCAGTCACTAGAAATCTTGCCAGAAGAACCATCTCATCTCCTTTAGTTTGATGACTCATAATTTTATGTAATCTAAGCAAGAATTATTTACAGAAGGTATTTCACTGATATTACATATTCTTTCCAGTAAGGCCAATACCCATGATAGAACCTGAGGATCTGCAAGATCAGCCCTGGATAATCCATCCATGAAATCCAGATGAGAGATCATATATATTTCTTAACTATAGGCTAATCTTATTTTAAGATAAAGTATGAGAGGTGCGTTATGTTACCACTTGTAAGAATTTATTTACATAAAAATCATCTGGGGTGAGTGATTAAAATTAGAAAATAGAGATGACAAAGTTTGTGATTTGAAACTTAAATTTTAATTGGCACACTAGTAGAGTCTATTGCCAAATAATAAACCTATAAACCTGTGCTTTCTGTGTTAGACCTTAATTTCACCCTTGCTTCCCTCACTGAAAATCAGACAGCTATGAATTACTATATCTCCTTAGTTGTTCCAGATATTACCAGGCAAAAATCTGGAGAGTAATAATATCTGTTACACGTTTTTGTTCATTAATCCATTATGCTTTAAGTGGAAAATGTGAATACACTTAATTCTACCACTTAAAAAATCTACCACTCAAACCTTGTAAAAGGCGGGAGAAAAGAGAAATAAAACAGTGTTTTGACAGTCTTTAAAATTTTTATCAAAATTATCAGATTTATTGTGAGTAATTTAACGTTATCATTTTTAAAATATTTTACAGTTTAGAAAATCTTTCACAGGATACTATGAATACTCCTAAATACATCTCAAAACTAGATGAAGTAAAACTTGAAAATACTCTCTGGGAAAACTATAGTAATTCTTTTCCTAAAGTGGAAGAGGTCCCTTAACCCGACATTCATGTCCTTGGTAGAAGCGGACCCTGAATGTCCCATGAGAACCAGGTCTCTTGAAGGAAGTCTAATTGCTGTTAGGTTGATAGGACTTACTCTCCTCAGGTGAAGCAAAAGGCAAATTCTCTCTATGAGAAATTCTCTCCAGATTAAATCCCCAATTTGTGCAAATTAATATCAAGTGGATTTTGTCCAGCAAAGCAATTATTCAAGACTGAAGGCACTTTCAGGCAAGCTAAATGGATTTCTTACAACCACACACATTCAATTTTACTGAAGGAGCCTATAAAGACATACCTTCAGAGTGAAGAAACATGATATCAAAAGGATACTGAGACACAAGAGGGAAAGTTTAACAATAAATTTGTGAACACATAGGTCAATCTAAAATATTTTCTACATAATAACAAGCATTATATTATATAGAATTAAGAAACAGACACAATTAAAACACAAGTTTACAAAGGCCTATGTCCAAGCATTGGTGCTGAGCCCTTCATGCAAAATAGGCTGCAGAATTAAAATAAACTTAAATAAAAAAATAAGTCATGATATATACCTGCAATGTTAGAAAAAGTTAAAATGCCTATTTTAGAAAACAAATAAACACAACTGTCCCTCAACACATACTAAAATTTCAGGCATATTTTCTCCATTTCATATTCTTAAGAGGAAACTAGACAGAATAGATTTTTCTTTTCATCCAATGGTTACAGTTACTCAATCTTGCTTACCACCCTTTCAGTGACCCTCACACTATTCTTACAGAATCTGAGGAGAATGTTTCTCATGATGCCCTTTTCTCTTTATGTATTACTTTTCTCTGCAGAGAAGATCATAGGTCCTACAAACACAACGTCTCATTCCAGCTAGTGCAGACCCTGCAGTGAAGTATCAGTTTTTTCTTCCAGATCAGTAGGATAGATATGAATAGAACAAGCTGGGCACTGTCTGAGCGATATTGCTAGCTAGCTCTGCATTTCCAAAATAATTCTGTCCAAAATGGTTTTCTTGGATTTCTCTGTTTTATCAACGGTTACTGCATTTTCCACACCAAAACTGAAAGTTGCACAATTAAAAATCATTTAACCAAGAAGCACTCCATATACATACTTACATGTGCAAGATAGTATTAAAAATGACAAAACATTCCCTCCTTTGTTTTATCTGTAGCATAAGTTTAAAAACATGGATTTCGTCCTCCCTATTGTTTTATTTGAAGAGTCACATTGTCATTATTTGGACAAAAACATAATCTAAGATGTAAATAAGTTACTGTCAATTGCATGGGCAAATATTTTAATTACCAGTAAGACTCCTGAGTAAAAGGGTGCTTGGGAGGCTCCATCATTAAGCGTCTGCCTTCCGCTCAGGTTACGATCCCAGGGTCCTGGGATCAAGTCCCACATTGGGCTCCCTACTCAGCAGGAAGCCTGTTTCTCCTTCTCCCAATCCCCCTGCTTGTGTTTCTCTCTCACTGTGTCTCTCTGTCAAATAAGTGAATAAAATAATCCTAAAAAAAAAAAAAAAATCTCCTGAGTAAAATGGTATTCACATGGTTTTATCACTTCTCCAAATATTGTGAAGGCTTGGAACATGAGCAAATTATGACTTAAATTCTCCTGGTAATCACATTTGGCAACTTAGAAGTTTTAACTCAGTCCACAACCAACATGTATGTTAACCAAATAAATGCTGAGCCTACAAAGGTGTCGATTTTCAAAGCAGCTAGGAAAATTGGTAACTTATAATGAAGATTGAGAAATTTTCCCTTCGAGAATGTCCCCAGTGTGCTAGGAAGTCTAATCATTCCCTGCAAAATCTGCACAGCTCAAGAACTGCTATCTCCTCCTGAAGCTTAGGACAGAAGGGACTCAAAGAATAAACATTGTTAAAATGTCTATACTGCCCGAAGCATGAGTCAGACTGCCTCCTGTCTTTATTCCCACTCAGGAGGTTAAAAAGCAAAAAAAAAAAGGGTGTATTGCTAAAATTCTATGGCGGTGAATTTAGCCTAGAATTTGTCAAGGTAAACAATAGGTGAGTGTTTCCTATAGACCAGATATTTTGTCATACAGGAGGAGAAAGAGTTGGTCTGGAGTCAACACAACTTCTGTTTAAGAGTATTGTCAGTGTATATAATGAGAATCAAGCAAAAGGTCTTTCTCTGGTGGGGGAAGAGCTCCTCAAAAACTGGAATCTTACAGGGATTAATACTCAGGGGATAGATACCTATAGTCCATACTAGAGCAGAGAGTCAAGCAGAGGATCCCCAAAGACATCATGAGAAGTTCGACTAGACTACGAGGTAGTGAAAATCAGCCAGAACAATCTGCCAGAAACAGAGAACACAAAGTCATCTTAGAGCAGTACCAGTCAAGAAAAAACTTGGTATAAAACTCTACCCCTTCCCTAGTCCCCCAGTTTTCCACCTTAGGAGGCTGTAGGACAAAGTGAATGGAAAAGAGAACAGTACCTAGCTATTCCTATTCCTAAGCAGCAGCAAACTACTTGGAGCCAATTGTGATGTCACAATGGAGATTTAAATCAAAGCCATGGTTATGATGATTATCAAGCACTGGGCATTTTAACTGTCATTTCATATTCCATTTTGTGATTTACAGTTAAGAAAGGGCACCCCAAGAGTAAAAAGTAGAATCATGGAACCCACCAAAATTTTCACTGAGCGTCAAAAGAATATCACCCCTCATTTAACAATGTTAAAGGGATAGTAGGAACAAATAATAAGCCCTCAAGTATATTAAGAGTCATGTCTGATCAACCTTTGCATGCCATTTGCAGAAATGAATCATATTTTCTTCAATTCAAAGAAGGACAGAATGTATTCCAAACATTAGATCAACTTAGCTTATGAAGATAGAAAGTGAAATGGGAAGGAAAGCACTTATAGTTTTCTTTTCCGTTTCTTTTCTTTTTTTTCAATGGTGCCCTCTCAGTATCACCATCTGGCATTTTTCCTGTGACAATTACTGGAAAAACAAGTGGCTCTTATCCCAGCAGTCAATGAAATACACAATAGATATTTAGAAGAAAGAGAATCGCCAATCACATGCAACACAGATGTCAGAAATGTAAAAGGGTTGGATATAGTTTTCTTTTTTCTCAAAGTTTCACAAGGCAAAAACATATTTTGATCACCACCTACCTGTGAGTACAGTAATAACTCTAAGGCAGGTTTTCGTGCCTCAGTGCTATTAACATTTGGGGCCAGATAATACTTTGGTATGTGGAGTTGTGTGCATTATAGGGTGTTTACCAGCATCCTTGGCCTTTATCAATTAAGCGTGGAACCTCTACCCATTTGCAGCCACAGAAAATACCTGTGCGCATTTTCCAATATCCCCCAGTCAGTGAAAGTGTCCCTCTCCCCCACCATGAGAACCACTGGTTTGTAAGTCATCCTGCATACAAAAATTTTGCTTTGTAATGTATTTTTAATGTACTTTATTATCATTGAGCTTGTTTAAAAAAATCATAGTATTCCAACACAAAATGCCATCTCTTCATAAACACCAATTCGTAAGAACTGATATATTAGAACAGTGTTGAAAATCAGCAGCTTTTGTTCCCACAAAGCTACCAGGACTCTTTAAAGACAGAAGTCTTCCTACTATTATTAAAATGTGTCATGCAATTTGGAAAACACAGAATTACTTTTGTAAACTCATATTTCATTGAAAATTTCATAAAGCTTGATCTCAACTCTAATAATCTAATGTCACCCCAAGAGCAGGGAAGTGTTGCTAATCTTAGCACAAGAGTCACTATAAAAGACATAGTCTTCCCTCTGCATCGTACAGGATTTCTTTTATATGAAGCCAGAACAAAATAATCTCCTGTGATAATCTGTTATTCCCAGTCATGGTGTAAAGAGAAAATGTCTTGCATATATTTTGATTCAAACCGAATTTTTCATTACTTTTTAACAATATTCACATGTTACATAGTTTGGGATGTGTTCAACATCATTAAACACTTTTTTAACCTTCAAAAATAAGTTAGTATGAGAGGAGATAGTCCAAGATGGCAGCAAAGGAGAACCATAAACTCACTTCCATCTATGGAAACACCACATCTATAGTTATGAAAGGAGTAATTCCTCCTGAAAAAGAACAGAACACTAAATAAATAGCTTCTTCCACAATAAGGGATAAAAGAAGACAATGAGAGTGGCAGAAGAAGCAGAGACAGGCTCTTACCAAAATTCTCACCCCTACTGCAGTGACCTGCATCACGGAGGGTATCATGGGTCTGGGGCCTCTTCCTGAGAAGTGAGAGGTCTGTGCCCCCCTCAGGCTCTCCAAACCTTGACACATACACCAGGGAGACAAGGCCCTAAAAATGTCTGTCTCTGGAAACCTGTGAGGCTTATAGCCAAGGGATCTGGGTATGTATGTAAAAGAAAAAAATATGTAGGTTGCAGGGATCCACCGGGGGTCTTGAAATATACCCCCCACAGATGGAGAGGGACTACTGTCCAGCCTATTATATGTGAAACTCATGGTAATCACAAGGCAAAACCCTACAGAACATACACAAAAGATATGCAAAAGGAATATAAATCTAACACTAAAAAAACCACAAGGGAAGAGAGCAAAGGAAAAAGGAACAAAAAAGAACTACAGAAAAAAAAATTGACAAAGTGACAGTAAGTAAATACCTATTAATAATTTCTTTATACATAAATGGACTAAATTCTCCAAAAGAATTTGATAGGCTAAATGGGTCAAGACTCATCTTTGTATCACCTCTTAGAGACTCACCTCAGATGTAAGGGCACACACAGACTCAAAGGGAGAAGATGGGAAAAGATACTCCATGCAAATAAAAGCAAAACGAAAGGTAGTATAGCCACATTATACCTGAAAAAATATAAAACAAAAATTAATAGACCTAATGGGAAAAACTGACAGCAATACAATAATACCAGGGACTCTAATACGCTATTTACATCAATGAACAGATCATCCAGACTGAAAATCAATAAGGAAATATTGGCCTTGAATGACATATTAGATCAGATGGCCTTAATAGGTATAATAGGTATATACAGAATATCCCATCCAAAATCAGAACACACATTTATCTCAAAGCACATGAAACATTTTCCAGGACAGATCACATACGAGGTAAAAAAAAAAAAATCTCAATAAATTCAAGAGATTTGAAATCCTATTAAGCATGTTCTCCAACCACAATGGCGTACAACTAAGGAATCAACTGCAAGAAGAAAAAAAAAAGCGGAGGGATAACAAGTAGCAGATATTAAACAACATGGTACTTAACAACCAAATGGTTGACAAATAAATAAAAAGATAAATTAAGGGGCTCCTGGGCAGCTCAGTTGTTAAGCATCTGCCTTAGGCTCATGTCATGATCCTGGAGTCCTGGAATCCAGCCCCACATTGGGCTCCCTGATCCTGGGAAGCCTGCTCCTCCCTCTCTCACTCCCCCTGCTTGTGTTCTTTCTCTAGCTGTGCTTCTCCCTGTCAAATAAATAAATCTGAAAAAAAGGATAAATCAAAAATACCTTGAGACAAATGAAAATGGAAATACAAGGCTCCAATCTATGGAAAACATCAAAAGCAGTTCTAAGAGGGAAATACATGCCTATGTCAAAATACAAGAACAACCTCAAATAAACAATTTAATCACAAAAAGAAGAGTGATGCCCAAGTTAACAGAAGGAAGGAAATAATAAAGACCAGAGCAGAAATAAATGAAACAGAAAATGAGTATACTTAAAATGACCAAAACACTAACAGCTTTTTGAAAAGATAAGCAAAATTGACCAACCTTTAGTTAGCCTCAAGAAAAAAAGTAAGAAAGCTCAAATACATAGAGAAATGAAATAGGATAGGTTACAACTGATGCCACAGACAGACAGAGGACCAAAAGAGAGTTCTAAGAACAATTTATGCCAACAAATTGGACAATAAAGAAGAAATGGGTAAATTCACAGGTACATGCCACTTTCAAGATAGAATCATGAAGGAAGACAAAATCTGAATAGATTGAATACTAGAAAGGAGACTGAATCAGTAGTTAAAACCCTCCTAAATAAACAAAATTCAGGACCAGATGGCATCACTGGTAGATTTTACCAAAGAAAGATGATTTAATATCTATCCTTTTCAAACTCTTTCAAAACATTAAGAGAAGGGAACATTTCCAAGCTTACTTTATGAGGCCAGAATTTCCTGATTCCAAAACTAGACATGGACAACAATAACAGAAAATAAAATTAAAATATCTCTGATATACAATTGTAAAATTTTTCAACAATCTATGAGCAAACCAGTATAGAAAACCCAAGACAGTCAACCAAAACACTGTTAGAACTAATAAATAAATTTAGTACCACTACAGGATATAAAATCAATATAAAGAAATCTGTTGCATTTCTCTGCATTAAAAATGAGCTATTAATGTAAGAAATCAAGAAAACCATCCCATTTATAATTCCAGTAAAAAAATAAAATATCTCAGAATGAATTTAAACAAGGAGATGAAAGACCTGTATTTGGAAAACTGTAATACATGGGCGATAAAAATTGAAAATAACACAAAGAGAAAGATTTATGTGCTCGTTGGTTGGAATAATACTGTTAAATCGTCTGTACTACTCAAAGGATCGACAAATCCAATAAAATCCCTCTCAAAATTCCAATAGCACCATCATTCACATAACTAGAAAAACAATTCTAAAATTTGTATGGAGCCACAGAAGACCCTGAACAGCCAAAAATATCTGGAGAAAGAAAAACAAAACTAAAGATATCATAGTCCCTGATTTCCAACTTTATTACAAAAATATCATAATCAGAACAAAGAAACAAAATCAAAACAGATACACAGATCAATGGAGTGAAACAGAGTGCAGAACTAAACCTACATTTGTTTGGTTGATTAGCTGATGACAAAGATACAAGACTATACAATGGGGAAAGGACAGTCTCCAATAAATGGTGTTAAGAAAACTGGCCAGCTGCATGCAAAAGAATCATACTCTTCCACTCTCTTACACCAAACACAAAAACTGACTCAAACTGCATTAAAGACTTGAATGTAAGAGCTAAAACCATGACTCTCCTAGAAGAAAACATAGGTAAGTAAGCTATTTGACATCAGTCTTGTCAGTTAATTTTTGTATCTGACTCCAAAAGCAAAAACAGCAAAAACAAAAATTAATGAGTGGAGTAAATGAAACTAAAAAGATTTTGCATAGCAAAGGGAACCAACAACAAAATGAAAAGGAACCTACTTAATATATGATAAAATATTTTCAAATTATGTATCTGCCAAGTAGTTAATATTCAAAATATATGGAGAATTTGACTCAATAGGAAAAAGAAACAAAAAAATACAAACAAAAAATGCTACTAAAAAATGGCCAATGATTAAAGAGAGATTTTTCCAAAGACAACATGCACACAGCCAACAGACATATGAAGAGATGTTCAACATCACTCATTATTAGAGAAACACAAACCCACAATGAAATATCACCCCACATTTGTTAAAATGGCTATTTAAGAAAGGGGGAGTAACAAGCCTTGGTGAGGATATGGGAAAAGGGAACACTCATTCACTGCTGGAGGGAATGTAAAATGGTATAGCCACTGTGGATAACAGTATGGAGATTCCTGAGAAAATTAGAAATAAAACTACCACATCGTATAGCTATTCAACTTCTGGGTATTTATCCAAAGAAAATGAAAACTCTAATCCAAGAAGATATATGCACCTGTATATTCATTGTAGCATTATTTAAAATAGCCAAGATATGGAAACAACTTGTATCCACTGATAGATGAATGGATAAAGACACTGTATATTTGTGTGTATTACACACACACACACACACACACACACACACACACACACACACACATATCCACATATATACACAATGGAATACTATTCAGCCTTAAAACAAATGATATCGTATCATCTGAGATAACATGGATGGACCGTGAGGGTACTATGCTAAGTGAAATAAGTGAGACACAGACAGACATATACCATATGATTTCATTCAAGTACAGAATTCTAAAAACTAAACAAATGAAAACAAAACAAAACTCCTATTTCTTTTATCAGTGTCTGAATAGTTTTTAGAGTAGAGGTCTTTCACCTCTTAGGTTAAATTTATTCCTAGGTATTTTATTCTCTTTGATGCAATTATAAATGGGATTGTTTTCTTTCTTGACCTGATATTCATTATTAGTGTAAGGAAATGCAATGTGATGGGGTGCCTGGGTGGCTCAGTCATTAGGTGTCTGCCTTTGGCTCAGGTAATGATCTGGGAATCCCAGGATGGAGCCCCACGTGGGGCTCTTCACTCAGCGTGGGGCCTGACTCTCCCTCTCTCAATCCCCCTGTTGTGCTCCCTCTCTAGGTGTGTTTCTCTCTGTCAAATAAATAAATAATTTTTTTAAAAAAAATTTAAAAAATAAAAATTAAAAAAATAGAATAAAAATAAGAAAATAATACCTCATAATACAGAGAACAGATCGGTGGTTATCAGAGGGAAGGTGACCAGAGGGTGCATAAAAAGGATGAGAGGGGTCGATTTTTTTTTAAAGATTTTATTTATTTGTTTGACAGAGAGAAAGAGCGATCACAAGTATTCAGAGAGGCAGGCAGAGAGAGAGGAGGAAGTTGGCTCCCTGCTGAGCAGAGAGCCTGATGCGGGCCTTGATCCTGGGACCCTGAGATCATGACCTGAACTGAAGGCAGAGGCTTTAACCCACTGAGCCACCCAGGTGCCCGAGAGGGGGCGATTTTATGGTGACCGATGAGAACTACACTCATGGTGGTGACCACTGGATAATGTACACTGAAACTGAAATATGTGGTACACCTGAAACTAGTAGAATGTCATAAAACAATTTACCTCAATTAAAAAAAAATCTCAGTATATAGATTTTCTTAGCTCATTTTGAAATGGGAATGTAATTGTCGGGGTCCCTCCCAATTAGGCACCTCTTCTTGAAGACATTTTGGGTTTTATTATCACAGTAATGATAACTCTATAAATTAGAATGAAACCAGTTAAGAAATAAAAATGTTCTCTACCTCATATCATTATAATGCCAACTCATTATTTGAGAGAGACAGCCACTATTACATTTTGATAGGTTATTTTTAATAGAAGAGAAACATCTCAAAATATTTAACGAGAAATACTTTAAAGAATCCTGTTTTATCAAATTGATTCTTTTACTCTGGAGAAGAACTTAGAGCAGAACTTTCTTTATTTTAAATGCACATTTTCTTTCTCTGGAGAAGAACTTAGAGTAGAGCTTTCTTTATTTTAAATGCATATTTTCTTTCTCAAACAGCCTTTTCTCAAAAGATACCAAGTTAAATCATGTCAGGTCAGCAAATAATCATGGCACAGTGTGTATACTGTATACTTCTCCACTCTTAGTTTCTAACATGACTATGGATAAGAGTTTGAAATCCCGTGTATCTTTATATGTGCATAGAATATTTTTCTCTGAATCAGACAGATCACAATGGTATACAAACAAAAAGCAATCTACGTGATGACATCTAACAGCTTTTAAACATTTGATCCACAGCATTCCATGAGCAATTAAGTGGCTACCAAAAAGTTAACACATATAAATCCATATAAAATTTCAGAATTCATTAACTCTCAATCTCTACTTCTCTAGGTTACAAAACTCAGACCCTTTGAGTTGAAATGACACAAACAAGTCCATGGTTTAGCCAGGACTAGTAAGAATTCAGGACCACTGCCTCCTCTAAGGGATTTTCTTATTCCCTCACCATGTGCTGCATATAATGTGTTGAATGGAGAGAGAAAAAAAAATGCTGTGCTACTTCACCAAAAGAAATCATTAAAAACAAGAACTAAAATATGTACTGAAGTTTGGGAGCCAATTTTGAGGCATTAAAATATTCAAAAATTTATTTCTGTGTGATAATGTCTCTCCATATTTTCATGATATCCTATTTTCTGAACTCCTGTTAGCTACCCCGTTTGCTATGAACTGACTTTAAAAGCAAAGGAATGATCCAAAAATATATACAGTAACTAAAAATAAACTAATGTTTAGATTTTTTAGTTCTGTGACATATGTCAACGTACGGTGGATCACTGTGCAAATTAATGGAGTCATTTAAACAGCAGTATAGCTAATACAGTGGTAAAGTGTGAAATAAAAAATAGTTCTATGTGAAACATTGCCATGACAATGCAACAAAGGGACAATAGAATAAGCTAAACTCACTCTCATTAAGCTCATATGAAATTGTGTCACCAGACAAAGGCATTGTTGCAGATAAAAATTCAGGCTTAAATTAGACAATCACCATTCACCTCAGTGACAAGGTTAAAGCTTATTTAATAAATTTCCAATGAAATATTTATGAATGGATACAAATTCTAATTAACCAAGAGTCATTTTACAAAGGGAAACTAATAACAAGCCTTCTAACCCACACTCTTCCATTCAGTTTCTAAAAAGAAATAATCATACAGAGCCCGTTTTTATTTTAGGGAAAATACAATAAATATATGTTTAGTAATACCATAACTGACATAATCTAATGAGGAAAATGAACCATGGCCTTTGTTTTTAGTCAGACTAATTTGTGTCATTATTCTAGGCTTACTGGCACCACACTCAACAACACTTAGTTTCCATCTTTAAGACAAGCTATGTGAGAAATCAGATGGTTTGAGAGACTAGAAATGCAACTGTGAAAATATTATATAGCTTTTCACCATAATATACCTGGTTAACTATGGCAAGCTCAGAGTCAACAGAATATGCCCCATCTAATTACAGTGCATATTTACATGGAATAAATCTATGAAATCAATCCCATTTATAGTTGCATCAAAGAGAATAAAATACCTAGGCATAAATTTAACCTGAGAGGTGAAAGATCTCTACTCTAAAAATCTACGCGAAATCTTTTCACAACTATGGGGGAAAATTTATGTTTTGTTTTATTCTCAGTAAAAGTTGTTTTCACGTTGATATAAAACTGAACAGTTTGTAAAGAGAACGAGAAGAGAGTCAACACTGCAGCTTCATTAATCAGGAAAATTATTATTCTCTCTGGCATGACTTCCAGAGGCACCAGGAAATGAGAGCATCCCCGTTTTTTTAGCTGGTAAGGTGTCAGTGAGTGTGAATGACGCTACTGGGTAAGATGTAATAGGGCCCCATGTTCTCTCCAGTGTCACCTTCATTGTCCAATGGAAGTCACTCTTGCATCTCTTGCCCAGAAATCTCTGTATGCTTCAATTTACTGCTTCTTCCTCTATGTAGCCAGGGAAATGGAAAAACACAATTAAATTGAAAGAAAATGTAGAACAAATATAGGATATATGCAGAACATATGAGGTAGTTAGTAAGAGACTGTGTAATGTACATGCCCCACTTACTTAGGGTTGCCTGGTGAGACTTCTCAGAGGAGATGAAGTTTTGATAGAAATCTGAATGAAGGCAAGAAGAGAGTCACTGGAATTCCTGGAGGAGAAACCATCTCAACAAAGAGAACAAGTTCAAGGGCCCCACAGCCTGAGCTCACACGGTCTTGTTAAGGAACAGCAATGAGCCCAGTTGTATCTATAGTGGAATGGACAAGTGAAAAGAAGGTAGACGGAATCAGAGTGGTAGCAGGAATTGGAATGGGGAAATTAGTCTCAGCAGCTCATAGGGTATCACAGAGGCCACTCTGAAGAATTTGAAATATATTCTTCGTGTCAAAGGAAGCCACCAGAAGATGTAAAGGAGAGGAACAGAAGTATGTGACTTTTCCATAAAGGAATCTACAGGTTCTAGGTGGAAATATATAACAGTGCATGCTAGTGTGAGTTAGATCTCACAGGAGCCTGCAGCAGACCTTCTAGGAGATCACAGTGGCTTGGGCTACTGGTAGACATGATAGGATGTGGTAAAACTCTGGCTATATTTTGAAGGCACAGACCAGAGGATTTATTAGTAGGGGTTGGACAGTTTGAAAAATGTGTGTAAAGTCACTACTCTAGTAAGTTTCAGAGCTGAAATCTGAACTATTTCTTTTAGCCCTTGATTGCATGTTCTTCCCACTACTCTGTGGTGACCAACCAAGGATGGTCACCATAATGCACGACATACTTCTTCTTTTTTAAGATTTTATTTATTTATTTGACAGACAGAAACAAAGCTAGAGAAGGAAAACAAGCAGAGGGAGTGAGAGAAGGAGAAGCAGGCTTCCCGCAGAGCAGGGAGCCCGATGTGGGGCTCAGTCCCCAGTCTCTGGGATCATGACCTGAGCCGAAGGCAGTTGCTTAACCAACTGAGCCACCCAGGTGCCCTCAAAACACCGACTTCTTAGCTATGCTCCAATCCTACAATCAGCCTACCTGGGAAAGTACGGACGCGTGGGGAGGGGATTATGGCTTCAGGTGTTTAACCAGGTTTGCAAAACACCTCATTTACCAAGCAGTGATGAGTATGATAGACATGTGTTTATGACAGGGCCTTAATACTACAGACAAAAATGGCTGTGCTTAGAGAACGTGGAGAATACTCATGGCAGTGAGTATTTCACAAAAGAAATATGTAAGCAGGGCGTCAAAACACAAACTGTAGTTGCCGAATGAATGGATCCCAAGAAGTATACTTCATACAGAAATCACAGAAGGAAAAAAAAAATTAAACCCTAGATAGGCTGTTCTCTCTTTGAGCCTGGAACAAGTTAGAAGAGAATGAATGTCAGTAAAAACACATTTCTTATAGAGATAGGCATCAAGGCAAGTTGAAATGCTCTGGCCTCAATTACCTCTGCTAAATAGAAGGTAAGATTGGCTGTGGAGGAGGTAGATTATGATGGATATTTGGGCAAGAAGCCTGAGGAGAACAAAGCAGTTTTTCAATCAGGGTAGAAGAGAATGAAAAAAATGACCAAAAAAAGAGAGCACCCAGGTGAAATTTCAGAGAACAGATTAAAATACAGAATCTAAGGAATACACTATATACTAAACCAGGCATCTGTGTGATTCTGTTTCACTCAGGAGCTTGGCATTTGAAAGAAGACAGAGTCAAGCCGATTGATCCAAGTCTGAGGATTTTTGGAGTTCAGAGGTTAAACTATAATTAAGAACAAGTATTTGGGAGCTTAAGCAACTTTTTCAACTTTGTGAGTCCCAAGCTCCTAACCTGCACAATTGAGACAGATATTAGCTCATTATGCTGTGAAGATTAAATTAGATAAAACAAAGGGATTACTGTCTGATAAATGGTAGATGGTCTACCGATAATGGTTGTTGGTGCTGCTGTTACCAGGAGTAGGCTTTTAAGTGGAATAAAGACAAAGTATCAGAATTCAGAGGGTAGAATTCTGGAATATTCCTAGGCAGAAGCCTTGAAGTATCAAGAATAAGGCAGGAGGACTCTATTTGTACATGCAGGAAACTGACAGGTAGAAAGTCAACGGTTTTTGTATCTTTCCAAACTGCGGAGATCATTGTGCTTGTAATCCTGCCATCCACAGAACGTGTTGACCCTAAAGTCTGGCTCTGAGTCCCCCAATAATCTCCCTTGATTTACTAGTTTTGAGTGCAGCGATCTACCTAAATCCTTTCAGTTTTAATTCCCAAGGGTGAAAGAGAAAACAGGGAGGGTTGTTGAAAGCAGATTGTTTGGCTTGTCAAGACATAGGGTCCGTTTGCTTTTCCCCACTGCTTGTTCAGTCCTATATGCGTTTCCAACACACTCCTCGCTCCACGCTCCACCGATGCTGCTCCACCTAAGTCAGGAGGGACTCCAAATCCAACTGACGGTTTACAGTAATCACCCTCCGTGACCCTCCAACACTGATCCAGTCAATCACTGCTTCTGGAAACTCTCTCCACCAGGCCAATACAATACCACACTCAGAAGGTTTCTGCCGATCATGCAAAATGCATGATTCAAACATGGTAAGTTCAACAAAATCTACATGTGTCTGGCAAATCATTCTTCTATTCGGACTCCTTAAATGCTTATAGGAAACATGATTTCTTCCTGCATTTATAGCTATTTCTATCCCTCAGGATATAGGCAATGTACCAAAACTACTTTTTGTTCTCTTGTACCTGACCTCTATATTTTAACATTTTCCAAAGTACATGTGCACCCTTCTTACCATCAACTTTCTCCTTAGTGGGGAGGTGATCCTCACACAAAGATTATTCTACACCACTTATGGACTAGTAATTTCTAAATGCGTGTGTCCAAACTGACTGCTTTAAACTGTAGGATCACCAACCAAATGGTATTCCCTGTCTTATAGGTGCCTTCAATTTAGTCTCTTAAACAAGCCAACAAAAGTGACTGAGTTTTTATGTTAAGTCTGTATTTTTCCAATTATTACAATGTATGCTTCCAAGCTTGCTGATTTGTTTTCTATAAGTTATATTATACAACTATAAATTATAAATTATACTATTTCCATTAATAGCCAGAATATAATACCTTTAAGCCACAGACATATCATTTGATTTAAACCTTTAAAAAGTTTCCCATTGTTCAATAGAGAAAATCCGAATTCCACATCCCAACTTAGATGCTCTCCCCATCTGGCTTGGGCTGCTTTTCCTTCGATAGTTTTCATGAGAACTCTTCCTACATTTGTTCGTTATAACCAGGCTGACTTCCTTCCACATAGTTGAAGACAAGTATTTTTCTCCTCTCTAGGGAAAGCCCATGCTATTTGTCCCCTTATCTAGAACCCGATTTTTTATTCTCTTGACATAACTCTCATGATTCAAGTCTCATATTAAATGTCACCTCTTCAGAAAAAACACCTCGTTACTATTAATCTTCTCAATTATCCTTACCTCGTCACCTTCCTGTGTCCTATATAGTACTTAGCACAATTTTGTTTAGAATTCAGTTTTATTGTTTGTTATTCCCCATACAAACTAATACCTTGAAAGAGCCAGCAGCCAGAAAGCAGAGGTGCAATGCTCCCCCCTCATTATCCAGCACATAATTCACACCCAGCACATGGTAGGCAAACCAAAGTATTTTGAATTAATGAATACATGAAATATCAGCACTCTTTCTAACCATGTGAATAGATGTTTTTATGTGCAGGTAAACTTGGATTAAACAGAACAAAAAGCTCCAAATTTTTTTTTCTTTTTGCAAAGTGCTTAAACAATACATCACTTTGGTTTTAAATTTTACATCATCTTTTATTTATTTATTTATTTTACATTATCTTTGATGTAGATTTTCCTCTCATGATCTAGAGAGGTAAGTGTTTATCGTAGGAGGGAGAAATGTCCAAGATCTGTAGAACTTTTTTTAATCACAATAATATCTATACTAAATGTATTTTAGCAGGATAAAATGTTTCAGTATAATAGCCAAATCAAAGGGGAAAATCATTAAACAGTATACATTTACAGTTTAGGATTAAACTAATTTTTGAGCAAATCCAGAATATGCTTAGGTTGGTTTTATAGAAAGAGTGTATTTCCAAAAGTTTTCATGATCACAGTTGGCTTTTCTTTTAAACGCCAGAAAATCCTCCAGAGTTTGCTTATAAGCCACCCTACCATTGGTTTTTATCAGTAATAAAGTTATTTTGCCAATATTTAAAAGTCATTTTGTAACTAATTAGGTACTTTGGAAACAGTCAAGGATACCTTCTTTAAAATGCCTTATAAAGTAACATGAAATAGACTATTATGTTGCTTCAGATTTCTGGTTTTGTGGCCGGGAATGTTTTAATGTATTTTAATAGTTTCATTAAATGATTATTAGTTCATACAGACACAAGTAAAATAATATTCAAAATCTAGTTCTGTATCCTTCAAAACTACGTTCAGACAAGACTTAAAAAATCTACTTGTTGTAAGTTAACTTTTCTTCCATAAAAATGTTTATCCAAAAATAACAACATATTCTTGCCGCAGTATGACACTGTTAAGCTGTCAGTCATTGCCCACTATACAACTAAAATTACATGTGAAAAAAAATTTCATATTGTAATTTCATGGTTCTTCTTGAACAAAGAAAATCTGATTGATTGCAATCATTTACACAGCCAGAGAAGAGAAGAGTATAAAAAAATTCAAATATATCATTTTAGGCTTCTATCTACAAAGCTCTGAGAAGTGAACTAAAATGAGAAATCCTACACTCCTTCCAGATTGCATAAAGCAGCTGTGAATTCAGATTCCACACTTCATCTTTCATTTTGATGTGCATTCTTTTGATCCCCGGAAAGAAATATATTTATAATTTCCAAAAGAACTGCCTCAGAGGTAAGTGGTATCCAAATATTGTTCTGCAGAGATAAAAAATATACAATGTCAGTGGTATTTGGCTGTGGATTGATGATACATTGCACAAGACTATAGAGACATCATTCCTATAAAACTTGTAACATTATGGTTTAGGGACTATTTAACCTTTAACACAAATCATTTTTATTTTCCCACTGGAATTTAAAGCACTTTATTCTGTTATATTGTATTTCTTTTCATTTCCCCATTTTCCCTGCACTACACCCACTGAAAATTTTGTCTTTGGCAAGCTATAAAGAAGTAAAGAATAAGGAACATGATTGCAAGGCAAACAAAGCAAGAAAACTGGAAAAACAATTTTCTTGAGAAGGTATATTTTTAATGTAAATGAGCTTAAGTCCATGACAGCAAAAGATTCTTAAAAATTAGAAATTGGTTTTATGTTGTTTTTTTCTTCTGATGAGCTCTGCCAGACTAACTGAGGAGCAAACACTAACAAATAGAAAATATGAAAAAAGAAACATACTGGCAGCAATAACTTTTATCCCAGTATAATTACTATTCAGTATTGTAGAATGTTCTATCGGAATTACTTGAAGGCACATCACTGACAGGGTACAAAGAGAAGAAAACAACAAACTTTAAGCAACCTTGAAAATTAGGGAAAGAAAGGCAGAGTCTGAAAGATCATTTCATAAACACCCTGGCATCAGTGACAAACCTGAATCCTTCTGTTGCTATATTTGGTGAAGATATGTACTTTTCCTAAGAACCTTTTTCATACATGGATGAGATTTAACATGTCTCCTTTCCACCCTGACACAGTAAGATTGTTGTTGGCACACAGTGCCAAAGAGAAATCTAAATAATAGAACATCTTGAGTTCTCTTAGGACAATAAAAATTATGTCTTCTGAAGGTTAAATCGTCCCTGAACCATACTGCTACAAAATTTATAGGAATGAGGTCTCTATATGGGGGGTCATGCATCATCAGTTCACTGTCAAAGCATTTACCTCTAAATAGGTCCTTCTAAATACAGGAGCAATGGACATTTTATGTAAGAATAAGATAGGGAAATCATGACTCTAAATGCAACAATGTATCATTCGGCATAAAGGTGAATGTGTGAAATGTTTACCATGTGACTGTTTTGTGTTTCTTCAATTTTTAAAGCAAGCGAGTTGCATCTACACAGAGAGAGGAAAAGTTTGAGTTAATATAAATTAACATTTGAAATCAGTAACTTTGCCTTTTTATGAAACATCCTTGAGATGGGGGAGTTTGTCAAAGCTTACTAATTATATTTAGGAGGCAATTTTATAAAAGGATGCATAACATTGTCAATTATCTACTGAAGTCAGATTATACAGAAAGTCATTCAAGGAAACTCTAAATGTTTTAATTACATGAATGTCATATTCAGATGTTCACCATACACTTCACAAAGTCTATAAGAATATTAAATTATTTTTACATATGGGAAATATTATGCCAGACTCAAAAGAATGGTAAGAAATTACTTCCTCATCTTTATTTTCATGTGGCTTCTTCTGCCACTCTCCAAGGTAGTAAAGGTGTTCTGGACTTATTGACAATTTGGTGGAAACTTGATTTTTAGGATATTTTCTGGAAAACCCCTTATCTTCTTTATACATTTCTCTTACACTATGGTCTTAGTATAACATACAATATTATGTCTTTATCACTTTGATGGAGCATAAAGGATTAAGGATAGTTTATCCACATATAACAAAATAAAATTAATTTAGTTTTGGATAGTAACAAAACTGCTTATTTCTAGGTACCTTATATATAAGACAGACATTATTGTGGTTAGGATGAGCTGGATACATTTCCTCCAAATTCTTCCAAGCATTAGCTTGGGAGACATCAATTCATTTAAGTTTCTATCTATAGGCATATACTACACATAGGTGAAACAGGTTGGTTGTTAAAAATATATATATCCAAACTTTGTGTCTACTATTGTATTGCCACAAAAGCAAATGCTATTTGAAATGGAATTTTAAATTTGAACTTGAAATCTCAAACCATGAAAAACAGAATTTTTTTTCCATAAGTCTTACTTCCTCTGACTTGGTAAGCCAAACTGAAACCCTTCCTCTCCATCAATATGCCTTCACCTTGCACAGAGCTCAGTTTTCTCTTTCTGAGCACAGCAGTATTTCCTGTGATTCAGTTTCCGACAGGAAAACCTATTTACAAAGTAAGGGACTTCTCTACACTGAATCTTTATATCACAGATTTTATATTTAGAATAGCTACTATGAAGCTATCTGTAAAAGTCAGCTATTTCAACATTGTTGCATTCAATCTTTGGAACTGGACTGCCCACACACAATAAAGTATATCTAATTTTAGCCCTTGACTCACCTAGCTATATTGTACGAATGAAGACCGTGAGTTATTATCAGCAGTTTTAATCTGAAGCTGTTCGTTTTTTGTTTGTTTGTATGTTTACATTTTATTCCTTAATTCTACAACATCAGGAATTTCTTCCCAGCAATCCTGTGAAATTCCAGAAGGTGATATCTGACACAAAGTGTGGCCACATTAATCTTCAACAAAGAGGTTTCCCAAAAGTGTAATTTCACAAGAAATCAGTAAGGGAACTGATTTCTTACTGTTATTGAGATGTTATAGAGATGACTATAACTATCTTTAGTCTACCTATTATTTTATAAGGTGTTTAGATAGTGAATAACAATAAAGACATTGCCATTGATCACATCCTTTGCTTCACAAGCAAAAGTTCAAAGATAAATTTTTATTTTAGGTGACATAAACTCATTGCATTTTATGTTCAAAGAATCTGCTCAGTATCCAATGACAAATCACCTACCTTCCAGACACAATGGTTGAAACCATGGGAACATATGCAAATGAGTGGTTTCATCACTATAGACAGCAAGAGCTCCCTTTCAATTCAGACTTAAAGCAGACTGTGGTTAACAATGAACTGAGGATGACTACTGTGTCTTGGCTAAATATTTCTAAAGAGGATTGAAGAATTATATTAAGTCCAAAATTAACTGATCATCTGCTAAGAATTACCTTTGGTCAGTTTCCTTTATGTTAAACTTTTCCAGAATGATCCAACGGACATATAGTGCTATGTCCTTGTGTGCATGCACACACATAAAATAATTTCATGAGTGTGTCCCAGTTATAGGCCTCACGCCCACAAGTTCCTTGCTACATCATGATCTGATTGATAATGCATCAAAAATATATGACATCAGCAGCAGGTAAAAACAGCACAAACAATTTACTTATTTTTTTTCCTTAATATGAACTGATGTGTTTTTTTTTTTTGTTTTTTTGTTTTTTGTTTTTTTTTTTCAAAGATTTTATTTATTTGACAGAGAGAAACACAGCCAGAGAGGGAACACAAGCTAGGGGAGTGAGAGAGGGAGAAGCAGGCTTCCTGCCCAGCAGGGAGCCCGATATGGGACTCAATCCCGGGTCTCCGGGATCATGACCTGAGCCGAAGGCAGTCGCTTAACCAACTGAGCCACCCAGGCGCCCTGAACTGATGTGTTCATCCACACTTTCTATTTTCAACTTTCTGGGCAACACTTATTTCAGTTAGCCTTGTGTTTGCAAATGTTTATTTTCTGTAATTTTTTCTTCAGTTAACAAGAGCATCTCTAAACTTACCATTTGAAAAGATATTCATGTGTGACTTTAAGTTTTTATTTAAATTCCAGCTACTTAACATACAGTGTAATGTTAGTTTCAGGTATACAAATAGTGATTCAACCCCTCCAAACAACCCACTGGTAAAATGTCTGAACTACTCAAAGCAATCTACACATTTAATGCAATTCCGACTCAAATACCAACAGCATTTTTCACAGAACTAGAGCAAACAATCCTAAAGTTTGTGTGGATCTATAAAAGACCTCAAATGGCCAAAGCAACCTTGACAATGAAAAGCAAAGCTGGAGGCATCACAATTCCGGACTTCAAGTTATATTATAAAGCTGTAGTGATCAAAACAGTATGGTTCTGGCACAGAAACAGACACATAGATCAATGAAACCGAATAGAAAACCCAGGAACAAACCCCCTACTACATGGTCAATTAATCTTCAACAAAGCAGGAAAGAACATCCAACAGAAAAAAAAGGCAGTCTGTTCACCAAATGGCATTCAGTAACCTTGATAGCTACATGCAAAAGAATGAAACTAGACCACTTGATCACACCATATACAAAAATAAATTCAAAATGGACTGAAGAACTAAATGTGAGACCTGATACCATCAAAACCCTGGAAGAGAACACAGGCAGTAATCTCTGTAACATCAGCTCTAGCAAATTCCTTCTAGATACGTCTCCTGAGACAAGGGAAACAAAAGCAAAAATAAACTATTGTGACTATATCAAAATAAAAATCTTCTGTGCAGTAGAGGAAATCATCAACAAAACTTAAAGACAACCTAAAGAATGGGAGAAGACATTTGCAAGTGACATATCCAATAAAAGATTAGTATCTAAAATACATAAAGAACTTATAAAACTCAACACCCCAAAAATTAGTAATCCAAACAATAAGTGGGCAGAAAACATGCATAGACATTTCTCCAAAAAGACATACAGATAGACACATAAAAAGACTTTTTTTTTTTAATTCATGATATAACTGCTTTTCAGAGTGGTGAGGCTTTTTTGCATCAAAAATATAAACCCTTTCAAAATCTATGTCTTTTCCTTTCAGTTCATTAAGTTTTTCATAATGTATGTTTTCCTTATGGAGTTTATTGCTATTGCTATAGTTTGTGTAAAAATGAACACTTAAATTATGGTCTTTTAGATACACTTTGCATGTTAAATACATAAGAACATAAAAACAGAGACAGCTCCATTAAATAATAGATTTTTCAACCATCCTAAAACGCTCCTCTTGATTTAACTTTTAGAAATTTACCTTTGTTAGAGACACTTATTTAGAAAAATACTAGGTTGTGGGGGTTTTTTTGGGGGGTTTTTTTGTTGTTTTTCTTTTAAGGTAGACATTTTGTAAATAGCATGACAAATGAAACATAGCTAGAGTCAGTGTCAGGGGGAGGCAGCCAGAGGCAGTCAGGAAATACTTGTCAACTCCAGAGCAGCCAGTGACCAGCTCTGCATAAGTACTGAGGTGGGGGACAGGGATGAGCCAATGAACAGCCCTGCACAAATACTAAGGTGTTGGGGAGGGGGGGGATGAACCTGTACTAGTCCTGGGGGGGGAGGAGGCATTAGCCTGGGACCAGCTCTGTCTAAAACTGGGTGGGGGAGGGGAGGGATGAGCCAGTGACCAGGGCTGCACTAGTACTCAGGTGGGGGAGGAGGGGATGAGCCAGTGACCAGCCCTGCACTAGTACTCAGGTGGGGGAGGGGAGGGAAGGGATGACCCAGTGACCAGCCCTGCACAAGTACTGAGGTGTTGGGGGGCAGGGCAGGATGAGCCAGTGACCAGCCTGGCACTAGTACTGTGGTGCAGGATGGGCACTCGCAGAGTTTTACTTCTTCCAATTTTCCAAATGAGCCTGAGAATTGGGATTTTGACCTTACGTCTCAGGACTTTTTAGTGTCGGCTCAAACTTGCTTCCATTTCTGTGAGGGAAAACATGCATGACTAAATGTGGATCCAATGCTCAGGACCTCCACAGTCTATCCTCTAAGCTTTCAAAATCAACCTCCCCCTTTTTGTAAAAGGAGGAGCAGAGATTTAGAAAAATTGAAGTGATTTGCCCAAACACACAGGGCAAGGTAATAAGCTTCAAAATCTGATACTGGAAGATGTGAAATATACTACACTGAAAATGTGTCTCCATAAGTAACTTCATTGTCACTAAATTTTGAATCAACCTGCCAATAAAGATTAAAGAACAAAGATGGAAATTCTACCAAAATAACACAGGTCACCATCTGCCCTGGATTATTTCAAATTCAACCTGAAAGTAGGTTGAGGCCAATTTCTGAATATTTGTGTGCAAGAAGGATAAAGGCAGAACTCTCAGTTGCACTTTAAAGCAAATGTCTTATAGAAAAGTACATTTGAAAATGTGCAATCACTCCATGATTTCAGATGGACATTCATTAACAATGAATGTAGGCCAAAAATTCTGCATGGCTAAATTGTCCCGACTGGCTCTCTGGGCCACGTCACATGCGGTTTGACCCTCGCTTCACAGCTACACCCTCTGGTACTTAAACAGCAAGGCCAAAAGGATCTCATTAGAAGAAGAAATGGATTTGGTAAACATTTCATGGAGCCAGCACCAGCTGGAAAATAAAGTTGTGTTGATCTTGCCAAACCAGTCTGGTGAGTATATGAAAAGATATAAAGGCATTTCTCTCTCTCAGCAATGCTGTCTCTAAACTATGCCACTTTTCTAGGCTAAAGTAAATAAAATTGTATTTTGACAGAAATGTTGTTAACTACATGTTCAAAGACCCTACAAAACTACTGGACACCTTTAGGTTAATTAGCTTAAAAGTTTTAAATGCTAAATGCCTAACTTATAGCACTTCACTCTTGCCTTTTCCTCAGCATATAAAATAAGGTTAAAATGTTCTAACTAAATAAAATTAAGCATTGCTAAGAGAATGCTTTTAAAATTGCCTCCTATCATCAATTGACACACAATAAATTTCTGTGGATCCTTCCTGAAATTGTAACTGTTTTAGAAGAACAGCAGCAAATTTTAGCATTATTCTTTCTTCCTAAATATACTGCATTAACCTTTGCCTTATAATTTGTTTGGCATTAAAGGAGGCCTGATAGCATAAAAAGCTCAGATTTATTGTAGTTTCTTCTAAATTCACAGATATTTTTTCCAAGCATGTGATTCTCTTTAAACCAATATGTACAATGAATGTATGTATAAACATTACCAGAAATGAAAGTAAGCATTACACACTACCATCAACCCTTCCTCAACTGCATGAAAAGTGAGACACAGGCATACAGTTTTCAGATAACATCCCTTTGCCTTTGGAAAACATCTTCCTTTAGATACAGTTCACCACAGATATTTCTGAAGATTTAGTCACTTAACAATAATTATGTAAAATGACAAAGCTCTGTGAAAAGGATAATCTGGATTCTTGTAAACCTTCTCTCTGAGCTCCCCTATTCACAATACCTGTTCTGAAGAGTATTCTGGGGCTGACCAACCCCCCCCAATTTGACTGACTTATTTATTCAACAACTATTTCTTGTGTCCCTACAAAGCACAGATGCAAATTTAGTTAAAATGCCGACAGCAGTGCACAAGGGAGGTCAAGTTCCTGTCATCCAGGGCTAACATTCTTGTGGGGAAAGAGACCAAAAAAACCAGGAGACAAGGTAAATGCATAAAAATCATGCAGCCATAATTGTGGCATACAAAACTTCAACTGGGTAAAAGAACTGAGTGGGTTGCCATTAATATCCAAACACACATGCAGAAATTTTCCTTTTCTGAGCATTAGATCATGAATCCTTAATCAGAGAATAAATGTGTACATTTCTGTACTTTCTCTACTCTTATTCTTTATCTAGTCACTGGTCCTAAGTTTTACGTCATGATACAAAGATGAGGCAAAATTGTTTTGAATAAAAAGACTAGTATTTGTGACCCGAAGGGGCACATGCACCCAAATGTTTTTATTCAATTGTTTTTATTCAAATATTTATAGTAGCAATGTCCCCAACAGCCAGACTATGGAAAGAACATAGCGTCCATCAACAGATGAATGGATAAAGAAGATATAGTATATATAAATAATGTAATACTATGCAGCCATCAAAAAGAATGAAATCCTGCCATTTGCAACGACGTGGATGGAACTGAAGGGGATTATGCTGAGCGGAATAAGTCAATCAGAGAAAGACAATGATCAGATGATCTTTCTGATATGAGGCATTTGAGAAGCAGGGCAGGAAGTTATGTGGGTAGAGAGGGGAAAAAAAAAAAAAGGAAACAAGATGGAACCAGGGAGGGAGACAAACCATAAGAGACTCTTAATCTCAGGAAAAAACTGAGCATTGCTGGGGGGAGAAAGGGGAGGGACAGGGTTGCTGGGTTATGGAAAATTAAAAAAATTAAAAAATATTTTTAAAATGCTAGTGTTTTTGCCTTTGGAGTTCACTCAGCAGCAATATGTTGCAATTTTCTTTGCAAGCACAACAGAAAAGGGCATCTCCTGCTCTGAGATAATCTTTGTTTGTGGGCTTCATCCTCATAAAACATTGATTTGCACTTAGTGTACACACTGTGGTTGAGGGGTGTTCTCACCCTTATCCTTCTGCTATCAAATCATTGATAAACCTATCAGTGGTCCAACTAGCTAAGGTTTAGAAAGATGCTTTTCTGAAGCTCAGGTTGAGATGTGAAGCCCTATTAGTCAAGCGGACAGAATCCTCTGGAGTGAAATTATCCTCATCTTTACTGTTAAACAGACTGGACAAGAGATTTCTCAATTGAACAGTAGAGCTTGGCTCTTTGGAAATATTAACACACAAAGTGAGTTGAAGACTACAGTTTTCTAGTGAGATATAGCACATAAAATGCTTTATCTGATGCACATGCAACACAAATAAAATTACTTTGATAATATATATAACAACCCTAGAACTCCTAAATATCTACATTTATATTGGATTTGGATTGTAAGTGAATTCACCCTAAACATAACTGAATTGACCCTGAACACTACAGGACTATGAGATAATTATCTCACTTTTACTCTATGATTTGGTCTAAGCTCAGGTTGATCATTTTATAGAACTTTTTAAAATTATGTGACAAACGGAGAGTATACAAATTTCTCTTTTCATTAGCGAAAAATAAACAACTTATTTTAAATGAAGAGCATTGGAAGTTTTTTTTTTTTGAAGATTTTTTTTTTTTGAAGATTTTATTTATTTATTTGCAGAGAGAAACACAGCTATAGAGGGAACACAAGCAGGGGGAGTGAGAGAGGGAGAAACAGGCTTCCCGCTGAGCAGGGAGCCTGATGTGGGGCTAGATCCCGGCTTCTGGGATCATGACCTGAGCCAAAGGTAGTCGTTTAACCAACTGAGCCACCCAGGTGCCCTGAGCATGGGAAGTTTTTTAACAGCATATTTCTAACAAATTCACATGTGCCCAATAGTGAAAAGAAAAACAATAATGCAGTCTAAGCAGAATTTTAAAAGACTGAAAAGACCCAACGATGGCAGGATACAGCCCACATAAAGACAGAATAAATCTTAAAATACGATGCATGTGCATGTGTGTGTAAAGCAGGTGAATTGGTTAATAACTGTTCCTGAAGGCAAAAGGAAGTGATATATATACCAATACCAAGGATGTTTTTTATTAATGAAGGAGATCATGAGATTGTATAACTGTAGTAAGCAAGGATGTAAAAGATTAATTAGCTCATTATTTTAGATAAATTATCAGGAAGGAATAGATATAGGATACCTTTAACACCTTTATCTTGAAGATTTGTAGCTTTTTTAATTGAAAGAGATTTGATATTTACCAGGAAAAGGATAGGTAGGAAAGAAAGCAAGACAAAAGCTAATGAACCCTAACGACATTTTGTAAAAACATATGCGTTTTCTTATGTAACTTCTAACATATGGATGACTCATTATACTTTGGCCTTTCCTCTCCCAGCAATTCGAACTGAGGAGAAATTGATCATGTTTTATTTATTTTTATTTTATTTTTGTTCACGCTAAATACAGTCTCATCAGTAGTAACTGGGAAACTATTATACTTAAAACTATAGCAAAGTACGTCTAGATAGTAAAGAGAAGTTTACACTGGTTAAACACCAGTTGGAGGAAATATGTAATGTGAGGGAAGAGATCTAGTTCTTCATGGGCAAGGTACTGGGAAGGGCAAGAGAGATGATGGGAGCAAAAACAATCACCTTAATATTGCTCAAGATTTACTCGAGCATCATTGAGTTTCTTTTCTTTTTTAGTTTTATTTATTTTTTTTTTGAAGGGACTCAAGACTCTAAGAATTACATCAGAGACAGACATATTTAAAAAATAAACATTTTCATACTCAGAGTATATGACAAATCAAGGGACTAATTTTATGCCAATCCTGAGGGAACCAATTCATCAGTCAGACAAAATGGTTTCCTGGAGCATATCCTCTTAAATGGGTTTTATTTTAGCAAGCCTGGAGGGTTCTCAATTGATGTTGTTCTCACTGTTCCCCTACGAGGGGAAATTGCCAATTATGTGGCCAGAAGTCCTTATTAAATACATTCCTTGACTCCTTGTCCACGTAAAAATAAAATGCAACAGCTTTTAATTGACTTATACATTCATATTGCTAATAAAGATCAATCAACCATAGATTAATATGGCCAAGCACACACTATACTAGGTAATACAGATGCCAAAGAAAATAGAAAACTCCAGCTATGTGAAATCAACTCTTGACAAGAAGGATAGGCAAATGATTAAGGTATCACGACGCAAGGAGTCAGACTTACACTATAGACAGAAAATGCTACAGACAATCCAGTTTGAATGCCTGATTCTGTTATTTTAGTTGTTATTTTTATTTTTTAAAAGAATTTATTTATTTATTGGACAGAGAGAAACACAGCTAGAGAGGGAACACAAGCAGGGGGAGCGAGAGAGGGAGAAGCAGGCTCTCCACTGAGCAGGGAGCCCCATGCAGGGCTCGATCCCGGGATCATGACCTGAGCCAAAGGCAGATGCTTAAGGACTGAGTCACCCAGCAGCCCCTTAGCTGTTTATTTTTGATAACAGTGCAGTGTCCCAGGAACATGGATTAAGATCCATTCTTTCCAATAATACCTACTTGGTCCCAGGGTCCTGGGACCAAGACGGTTGTTGGGTTCCCAGCTTGGCGAGAAGCCTGCTTTCCCTCTCCCACTCCCCCTGCTCATGTTCCTGCTCTTGCCGTCTCTCTCTGCCAAGTAAATAAACAAAATCAAAATCTTTGGAAAAAAAAAAAAAAAAAAGAAGCTGATGCAGGGTCAATGGTAGGAAGGGAGGCAGGGAGGGGGGAATGGAGGGAGCAAGGGAGAGAGAAGGAGGAAGAGGGAGGGGAGATAATGAATTATATAAAGGGAACAACAGTTCCTTCAGCAAAGGGTTCTCAATGCTCTTCTTAAAATAATGATTAACTGCCTGGTGTCTACTAGGAATATGAAAAAAATCACTTTATTACTAAAGCCTGTTTTATAGATTTTTAGAAAAGATCAACACTCAAAGTTTGCTTTCTTCTAGAAATTAATGACAATAAGAAAAGAAAAGAGAAAATTTCAAGTCTCTTGATTAAAGTAATTACTGATGTGGAAGTCATTTACTCAGTAACCATTTGCTGGAGGAAAGGCCAGTTGACCCAACTGTCACCTTCAGGCCTTCTACATAGACAGGAACCCAGTCTTGGAACTGTCAGCAGAGCAGTTCATTTCTGTGTCTCCCCAAGTGTGATGAAATGCGGAGTTAAAGTTAGGCACTTTTCAGTAACTGTGATGAATACAGAAAAGCCATCCAGAAAATTCTACATTGTGTTTGTTTTTTTTTTAATGAATTACATTCATATTCATCCAATTATCTTTATTGGAGAGATTTCATTAATATCTCTGTATTGGTATTTGTAGATTACATGGAATAGTCTCTAAATCTAATTTCCCCATGGTAGACAGAAAAATTAACCTAACTTGTGTCTACAATCAGTTCAGATCTCACTTTGTTTTCCACATACAAATGCGTTGAGTAAATATTTCCTTTTTTGAGTTATTTTTATTGTGATTCGACTCAAAGTTCTCTAAGCATTACATATTATAGAGTAAATCGGGCGACTATTCAACTTTGCCACCTCTGAAATCTGAGTGTGACTTTTAGCTACAGTTTTCTACCGTCTTATAATCCCCTCTAAACTTTATATATAGTCTTCTCTGGGGTTTGTCCAGGGAGCTTAGACATCTAATCCATTTCCTTTCTGAGAATGTGACTCAACAGTTAGGGGGTATTCTGAAGTATTCAGGTCAGCTTGGTAACAACTCAGGCCTTAGCAGTATTCTACAGCCTGCAAGGTTTAGAACTTCCATAAAACTTTTAAATTCTTGGTTTTACTCCTCCTGCAATGTTTTTACCCCTCCTCCAGTGCTTACAATAAACTTTTATGTTAGAAAAGAAGAAAATATAGGAACTAGAAACCTAAACCATATAGTTTTAGAAGTCAGCCTTTTTTAAAGAGGATAAAGATTTGTCACTCAGTGGTAATTTTACCAAATGCTGTAAGAAACAAAATTAGCGGTTCTACTATTCCTAGTTAGGAAGGTTAATCCATTAAGCCTGATACTCAACTACAAGATTCTATTGAAAGATTTTAACTGGAGTACTGACAAATGTCTATAAACTATTAATTGTCTTCATCATTTTCAGTCCTATAAACTTTACAAATAAAGGTATTTCAGCTCCATTAGAAGACTTATTATCCAAAAACCAGAGAATTTCAAAACATATAGTAAGATTGATTTGAGTTTTACTTTTTGCTTCACATATCAGTCATGTCACCAAAGAAAATAATGGGCATCTTAACACTGAAATCCTTAACATGAGAACAGAAGCACTATGTAGGGTAATTTGCACATTGTCTTCCTATATGAGAATTTATATTGTGACCAACTGATCAACCCATTTGGTAAAGACTGTGTCTTAAATGGCACTTAGGTGATTATTTTATCTTGATCCCATAATAGAAAAATCTAGTAATGTGGAAACAGAATCCTGAAATGCAATTTTTTTTCCCTATGTGCAGAGTAAAGGGATACCACATCTAAGTCCCAGAAAAGTAAGTGGGACCACAAGGGAATGCATTTTATTGATTACAGCAAAGAAAGGGGAGCAAGTTCAATTGGCTAACACTACTTGGTCTTGACATAGATGCAACTTTGCTGAGAAGAAAATGAGCATGAGGTAATGCCATCATAAATAATTGCTTAAATCATCTCGGCACTATGGAAGCTTAAATTTTGTAAAAAGAGAAAGCCCTGTAAATGTGAAAGCACAGTAAAGGCAAGCTCTTAAGGTAATTGAGCATTTTTCACTGGACAGAAGCTTCATACAATACACAGCTTTAAATCTAAGTATGGAGTTCCCACTGGTTAATAACTGCAGATCAAAGCAGCTTTTACATTTTCTACTACTAGCTGTAGCTACTGCAAACAAAATTAAAGGGGCTAATGGAATATACACAATTAAATAGACTTCCATCCAATGTTGTATAGTGACACATGGAGGAGACGGTGTTTGTTACAAATAGCCCAAAAGCTTTTAAATGTAATTTTGTCTAAATATTGAAATCAATATTGATCAATATATTTAAAAAAAGAAAAACCCAACAATGGATTTAATAAAGACCATTAAGATGCACTAGTAAAATTTCTAGGGTCTATTCTTGCCTCTTTTGGGAATGCCTAATATTGAAGGAGTGGAAAATGTAATGCCATTTATTTCACGCATTTTGTCTATTTTTCCAAATTACTTTCTAATCTCAATATATACAAGTTTTACTATGGTCAAATCTAATCCAAGATTTTCAAAGATTTTACTTCTTTTTAACTAGCATGTTGACAAAATTATCTAGTAGATAAAAATAAAGGGTAGGTACCCTGCTAAGTGATTTACATTTATCATTTCATTTCATCTTGAAGGGGAAACCGGATAGGAAAATCATCTCGTCTTATAGCTGAGAATAGCACAGAGAGGTTAAGCGATGTTTGTGAACTCCTACAGGCAGTAAATTTGGGGCCAGCCCTCAACAAGGGAGGCACCATGGTAGTAGACTCAGAGCACAGCCTTGGAGACACAACCCAGACTGGGGATTATTTTTGCCACCTTTGTCTCCTATCAAGATGGTTGCCTACTTGTGCCTCAGTTCCCTCTTCAGTACATTAGAATGATGGCTTCAAAGGGTTGTGATATTAAATGTGTGAATATTACTAAGACACTACAAAGTTTTGCTAAATAAAAGAGGTATCTCTGACTTTCCAAAACAGAATTTTCTTCTGTATTTTACGATACTGACCCTTGACTACTTTCCCAGAGTAGTTAGTTTCCATTAAATGGATCGTCTACCAAGTCTGTAGAGGAGGCAGTACCGAAAATTATATGCCGCACAGTAGTTTTTGGTCAAATGGAATTCATTTAAGTAACAGGCAATAGAACTCATGAAAATAACTTAAAAGGAAGATTTTAATGTATCTGCCTGACAAACCATCAATTGCAAGGATATCTAACAAAGATTTTTTTAGTCAAATAATACAATGTTACTTCAGATTTTGCTTTAAAAACTGTGTCTATAACTATAAAATTCTCATGAGAATTTTGGGAAGTATGATACTTTTTCAAGTATTCTCATTTAAAGTGGGATTCTCTAAAAAAATATGATTTTTCTCAAAGATACAAGCACTACTTTCCATTATTCCTTAATTTTTCCCAAATGTTGTATTATGCACATATAATTTGTCTTATAAGACAAACTGTAATTTGTATTAAGACAAATTGTGTTATTCGCAAATATCACCTTATGCTTAAAAAAAAATTCCTAGAAGACACCTGAGAATTATTCTACACAAAACAGAGAGGTATTGTTAGATCTAATCTTCCTTGTTTAAAAAACAAAAAAACAAAACAAAAACATCTTATTTTTTGGTAATCTGCAAAAAAACAAATGCCAATGAATTACATCTTTTTTCAACTGTTTATCCAGAAATACCTCTGGCTGTACTATGTGGAATAAATTATTCACTGTACAATATACAAGGGTATACAGCATAATGTAAGAATATAAGTTTTTATAGTATAGAAAGACTAAGATTGAAAAACTAAAATGTAAGGCACCATGACACAGAAAGGCAAAAGCTTAGATCTTATTTTAATTCTCCAGTACCAGTATAATAAAAGAGACTTTTGGTAATTTAATTTGGTGTGTTTCAATTTCCTTTGCCCATAGGTCTAAATTCTATTAAGTGGCTAGTATTAGGCAATTCCCTTTCACATTTAATCATAGATTGGTCAAGGAAGCAGTGCATCCTGTAAATATTTAAGAACATGAAATGAGAATGAGAATATCTTACTTAATAGTGTCCCTACCAAGTAATAAAAGTATGATATATTAACAAATATAAAGTACTAAGCAGATTACAGATATATTTCATTTTACTCAACAGATGCCTAAAAAGTTGTATATAAATCACATTTTTTTCCTAACTGAACCAGGATTTAAATAAAATTGAATATGTAGAGAGATCTGCTGTGCCCCTCACCTCCCTTTCCCCTTGCTGAGTGAGCCTGCATCTGACCACTGAAGGGTTCCCCAGGTAGAGTCACTGCTGTCTCTAACTTTGGACAGCATCAAAGCTTGTAGATTAAAAGTACAGAGACTCCAATCAGATGTCTAGATGGGGACCTGATAACTATCTGGCAAGCCAAACAGTGATCACTGAAAGCAGAAACTATTGCATGCCTCATTCCTCACAGGATTTCAGCCACTTGACAAATCCCATTACTGGAACCAGAGAATAACGAGAAGTTCTAGAAAATTAACAGACCTAAATAGATATAACATAATGGACAAGAATAAGAGAGACACTCAGACATGCAGAATCAAAAAAAAAAAAAAATTGAAGATACAGGCACAATTTGAATATCACTGTGGGAACACAGAAAGACCTGAAAAGAACATTCAAGCTCAATACAAACACAGACACTTACATCTGGATTTTAAAAGATGGGATTTATGAACATGATTTTACAAGGTATCACAAGAAAAAAAGAATAAAATAAACTACTAAAGAGGTGAACAAGTGCAACTAACCATGCCATCTGCAACATAGTAAATTAGTTGTTACATGATAATCTCTACAAAATGCAAAGTGATAAGGACAACAGGTTACTAGTTTCAAGGCAAAATATCAGTTATCAGAGTGAAAATAGATACTTTTGGAAAAGCAATGATGTTGAAAATTTTTCATCTAGATACCATTATCAAGAAAAACATTCAAAAATAATTCTAAACAAGCAATCGAATCAGAATCCGTACTATAATATACAAGACAATGAGAAGAATGTAACAAGGAGTAAGTCACTAAGCCTACAACATGTTTGTACATGTAGAATGACACTGAAGAGCTTCAATATTACATAAGGATTTTTGAAAAAAAAAATACTGCTGGGGAAAAGACCCAATAATAGCAGAGTATTAAAAGTAACAACCATCTCAGGGAAAGCTAGATGCTTAAGTGGGCTTTGCGATTACGAATGTCATATTTAAAATGTCCTACTCTCACTGGAGGAGACTGAGAAAGTAGGTAAATATAAAAGAATTCTCAGTGTGTCCTGTCTTATTTAGGAACACAGAAAGAGAAGAAGTAGAGAATTCGAGAATTTTACAAAATGACACAAGTATAGAGGGGGGTACAATTACTATGATAGAGAATTTATCTCTAATGGAATGAAAGATGATTAAGAAATTCCAAATTAAAAAGACAATTATACCTGCAAAAACAAATGAGGAATAATAACAAAATACAATAAATACTAAATAAACACAATGGAAAAATCAGATACGACTGTTACTATACTACATGAAAATGGACTCAATTATTGCATTCCAACAACAACAACAACAATTTACAAAGAAACACATTTGGAAACACTCTTTTAAAAAATTCTACAATGTTTTCTTCAGGCCTATAAAAAAACAACACACATCAAGAGTAGAAATGTTATCTATCATGGTGGTATGTAATATTAAAACCATTAAGCAGGAGAGTTTTCTTAAATAAAACTTTGGATCAACAAAATAGACACAATGACTTATAGCCCAAGGAAATTCAAACTTAGAAGTCTTCATTTTAAAGGTATAGTAAGAAAAGCAGCATATGGGGCGCCTGGGTGGCTCAGTTGGTTAAGCGACTGCTTTCGGCTCAGGTCATGATCCTGGAGACCCGGGATCGAGCCCCACATCGGGCTCCCTGCTCAGCGGGAAGCCTGCTTCTCCTTCTCTCAGTCCCTCTACTTGTGTTCCCTCTCTGGCTGTGTTTCACTCTATCAAATAAATAAATAAAATCTTAAAAAAAAAAAAAGAAAGGCAGCATATAGTGAAAAATTCATTTATGAAAGAGAGTGAGCAAGAATCCTGTATATATGTCAAATAATAAAACTAAAAAATATTAGAATTGTGAAAATATATTGAGAAAATAAAAAATGATACTGAGAGATCTCAATAATAAATTTTCAAAATTATGCAGACAAGAGTAAAAATATCTAAGTAAGATTAAGAATTTGCTGGGGCTCCTGGGTGGCTCAGTTGGTTGAGCGACTGCCTTCGGCTCAGGTCATGATCCTGGAGACCCGGGATCGAGCCCCACATTGGGCTCCCTGCTGGCAGGAAGCCTGCTTCTCCATCTCTCACTCTCCCTAATTGTGTTCCCTCTCTGGCTGTGTTTCTCTCTGTCAAATAAATAAAATCTTTAAAAAAAAATTAAAAAAAAAAGAAAAAAAGAATTTGTATAATACAACCAGCAAAATCTTTTAATAGATGTATCTTTCAAGCTGAGCACATATTTATATATCCATGAAACTAAAAAAAACTCATGTATGTATATAGTTTCTGATATTATGAGTTAAATAGTTATGAATGAAAATAACAAAAAGATGACTTTCTTTTTTTTTTTTTTAAGATTTCACTTATTTATTTGACCGAATGAAACACAGTTAGAGAGGGAACACAAGCAGGGGGAGTGAGAGAGGGAGAAGCAGGCTTCCCACCAAGCAAGGAGCCCAATGTGGGGCTGAACCTGGGACTCCAGGATCATGACCTGAGCCAAAGACAGCCACCTAACGACTGAGCCACCCAGGCACCCCAATGACTTACATTTTTAATTTAAAGGGCATTTAAGTTCATACGGCTCAAAGTAATCTTTGGATTGAAATCAATGGATTAGAGTGAAATCTTCCCTTATGAGGAAAATTTACTTGTAAATATATTAATTGTAAAAGAAAAAAAGACTATAAAGAAATTTATGACTCATTAAGAAAATGGGAAAGGGGGTGATTGGTTGGCTCAGTGGGTTAAAGCCTCTGCCTTCGGCTCAGGTCATGATCTCAGGGTCCTGGGATGGAGGCCGGCCTTGGGCTCTCTGCTCAGCAGGGAGCCTGTTTCCTCTGCTTTCTCTGCCTGACTCTCTGCCTACTTGTGATTTGTCTCTGTCAAATAAATAAATAAAATCTTAAAAAAAAAAAAACTGGGAAATACATAATAAAATAAATGTTTAAAATAAGGTAAATTTGTTTCTTTTTTTTTTAGATTTTATTTATTTGTTTGACAGAAACACAGCTAGACAGGGAACACAAGCAGGGGCAGTGAGAGAGGGAGAAGCAGGCTTCCTGCTGAGCAGGGAGCTGGATGTGGGGCTCAATCCCAGGACTCCGGGATCAATCATGACCTGAGCTGAAGGCAGTTGTTTAACCAACTGAGTCACCCAGGTGCCCCTAAAATAAAGTAAATTCTATTTAAAAATTTTAATACAAGACAAAAAAGAAGACAAAGGAATATATAAATAAAATCAAAAGCATTAAAAAAAAAAAATCAAGTGTGTGTGTGAGAGACCAAGAGACAGAGACAGGAGGTGTGGACAGAGAAGCTTGGGGAAGACTCATTAGAGAAAAAGAAAGAGGATTAAAGTAGACAAGGTTAGAACACAGTGCCCCCAATAGAGAGATAGAAAGCAAGTTCTGTTTCAATGGTGGTAGAACATGGAAGCCAGGACTTCCAATTAACAACAGTTTTAGTATTCAGCTAAAGTAATTGCTCAAGGCCAAGTGTGGTCTAGTGCGAGGACTAAAACCCCAGAGTGCCACAGACAGAGTGGAGATTATACCGACTCACAGGGTCATCTTCAGAGACCATCAATCTGCATGCACTCTTGAGCAAAATCAGAAGCAGGGTGACAGATTGAGAAAACCAAACCAAACCAAACCAAAGAATGGGACAAATAAAAGGGGAAATAGTCCTGTCTGCAACCATGCTAAAGGAATCTTTTTTTTTTCATATTTCTCTCACACAAAAAGGAAAATCACTACATATATAGAGATCTTAAATGACATGTTAAACAAATTTGATTTTCTTAAAGATTTTATTTATTTTTCTGCGAGGGAGAATGCAAGTGTGAGCAAACATGAGCTGGGGTAGGGAGTGGGCAGAGAGAGAGGGAGAAGCAGATTCCCCACTGAGCAGGGAGCCCAATGCCAGGTTTAATCTTAGGACCCCAGGGTCATGACCTGAGCCAAAAGTAGACAGTTAACTGCCTGAACCACCCAGGTGCTCCAACAAACTTGATTTATTTGGCCCTAATTGACATTATCTCCTAAATGTGTATACTTATGACCACATAATTCCATGCACCAGAAATAGGAAATGAATGTGCATGAATGCAATTCGATATATATGTACAAGATTTTTATACAGCAATTGTTTTAATATTCTAAAAGTAAAACTCATTCAAAATGGTATTAGTGGAATGGATGATTAAATTGTGGTACATTCGTACTCTAAACCACAAGAATTTTTGAGAAAGTATTACACTCATTAAGATGGTGGAATATTCTATTCTAAACACTATTAAGTAAATATGTCAGATCAAAACATACTTATAGTATTTATTTATACAAAGTTTGTTAAATAAACAAAATAAAACTGTAATACTTAAGAATGTATGCTTTAGCTATAAAAGTAGAAATAAAAGCAAGGAAATGATTACCACAAAACTCAAGATACTGGGAGGGTATAATTATTAGGAAGAAGCAAGAAGTTTCTGGGTGCTAACAATGTCCTAGGTTATAACATTGGTGGTGATTACACAGGGTTTAGTGTGTGCTAAATCACTGAATAGTGCATACTGCTTTATTCAATCATCTGCATATGTTCACGTGGCTGGGAATGTTATAACACGTAAAAACAGAAATCATCGGGCACCTGGGTGGCTCAGTTGGTTAAGCGACTGCCTTCCACTCAGGTCATGATCCCAGAGACCCGGGAACGAGTCCCACATCGGGCTCCCTGCTTAGCGGGAAGTCTGCTTCTCCCTCTCTCACTCCCCCTGCTTGTGTTCCCTCTCTGGCTGTGTTTCTCTCTGTCAAATAAATAAAATCTTAAAAAAAAAAAAAAAAAAAAGCAAAAACAGAAATCAGTGTACTGAATATGCCAAATATAGCAAACTGTTATTAATTGTTAAAGCAAGGTGATTGGTAGATAGGGGTTTGTCATAGTATGCACTACTTTGTTTAAAACTTTCAATAGAGTTGAAATTGCATTTAGAATATAAAATACATACAGATCCATTCTCTCTCTTCTGTTCAGTATTTTTTCAAATTAATAATAATAATTGATCAAGAGCTATCTTCTCATCTATACTAGTATATCTAAGTTGCATCTAAATATCTAAACTATTAAAGGAAAGTGATGAAATCCAAATATAGATTTGCACAACAGAAAGGCCAAAAGGATATGTAATAACCAAAAGAGTTTGTGCCCTAGTGCCATAGTCCTCTAGAGCCTTGAAATACAAATTATAATTAGTTTCTAAATCTTGAAGGACTTTTCCTAGTAACTGAACCATTTAACATTCAAACAGCAATTCCCTTAATAGTTTGGGATTTAAAATTAACATCTGGATTATATTGGTCCAGAGACTACCATTGAATAAGCTACTATGGGGTTCTAAGATGTGAGCCTTAGAAATTATAGAAGTAGAAACATTAATTTCCATTACCTAGAGAAAGAAATCCAGTTAGATTTTCAGGAAATTACTTTTAAGTAATCCAGTAAGAAATTCCTCTACTGTTCACTTTTAAGAAATATACTTCCAATATAAGATTTAAATATTTCTATATGCAAATATGGCATGTCAGCTGTTCAATCGAGTACCTCTAAACTTCATCTTAAATATAATTCAGAAATCACCCTAAGATAACTCAGAAATGAGTAGTGTCAATCTTGCCATAAGATTTCCCTTATAAAACATAATTTGGTCTAAGATTGATTTTTTTTCCTTAATGTTGTTCCTTAACTACATTATGTACAGTCCTCTTCTTCATTTCTTCAATAACTTATCCCCAGATAACCAGCCTCCATGTCATGCTTTCTAACAACCCTTGCTGTTCATGGCAAGACACTTGCTACTTCAACATTTAGTAAGCTCCTATTTTTAAAATAATGCACCATGAGTCTTTTTTTTTTTTTTTAAGATTTTATTTGTTTGACAGAGAGAAACACAGCTAGAGAGGGAACACAAGCAGGGTGAGTGAGAGAGGGAGAAGCAGGCTTCCCGCTGAGCAGGGAGCCCGATGTGGGGCTGGATCCCAGGTCTCCGGGATCATGACCTGAGCTGAAGGCAGTCGCTTAACCAACTGAGCCACCCAGGCGCCCCAACACCTGAGTCTTAAATATCTTTATTTTCCTTAGGTGTATGCTGTTGTAAAATAAAAAAAAATTAAAATAATTTTTAATTATTGGGGACCACGTTTTGGTGCTCATTGCTGCATCCCCAGCTACCAGCACACTGCCTAGCATAGATGGAAGACATGAATGAGGGGCAGCAGAGAGACAAGAGAGAGGGAGAAATAGAGGAAATGAACCCAACAAAGGGAGGACTCCAGATTTAATGGTGAAAGTGTATAGAAGGTAACAGTGAAAGTCTTTTAAAGGCAAAACAAACTCATTTATTTTAGATTCATGAGACTCTTCCTAAAGGTAAACAATGAATTTATTGAATTTAAGGCCTTGTTTTATGTAACTCTTTAAGTAATAGACTTTTAAACCAATTTTAAGTTTGCAATTCTAACTGTATTTAAAATTTTAAAGGTTTTTTTCTTCAAAAATATTTTTAGAAATTAAATAAATGCATTTTTCATGAAATAGTCCATCTTCAAGCTTCCATAAATTTAAATTATTTGAGATTATTTGAATTTTCTATAAATTAATCTTCTGAAGTTCAACAGAGAGCTTCATTGTTTAGTCAACCCTTTCAGGTCTGCATGTTGAAATATTTCTCTATAGTTACATTTCAAACAGGTCCAGTCTTGCTCATTCAAACAGGCACAAAAGGAAAACCTCTAACAAGAACTTGGAGATGATTAACTGTGGTAGCAGGCTAGCATGGCCTGGGACACACCCGTCCTGTTCCTGTGGCTTTCCATTAACAGTGCGCTGGATTCAGTGGGAATCAGACTTGCTGGTAACAAGTCAACAGTCACCCACAGAGAAAAATCATCCATTCAGCTGTCAAGTTCCTAAAAGTAGGTTTCAAGTAAGTTATTGCATCTTCCTAACATCCTCTCCTTCCCACCAAGCCCAACATGGGGCAGCTGGTGACACTGAGAAAGAGTGTTTTCTTTGTAGTGAACAACTATCACCTGAATATTCGCAGGAAGGTCCAATTATTCTAGCAGCATCCAAAATATTCTATGGGCACTGTCTTACACAGAAGAGACCTTCTGAGCTGAGCTTTGTGTGACAATAGACTCTAAAACATACGAAGACATGCAGTTCAATGTGCTAAATAAATCCTTATTAGAAGGGAATTTCCTGTGTGTACAAATTGAAATACATTATCAACTGACAGTTGGGAGGAGTGGGGAAACAAAACCAGTTACTAGACAGAAGCTTCCTTGAGACAGTGTTAATTGTGATAACACGACATCAGTTTCCTTATACCACTTATAATGGCATAAAGTATTCCAACTTTCTCATATACTCTCATTTTATTTATGTGTTAGTCATTTTATTATTGTTATCCAATTTGGAGAGCTGAGATTTCCAATTCTCAAAAGCAAGTATTTCCCACTACTCCAAAATCCCATAGCTAGTTATGGGAGATAAGAAAATCCTGATTTTCTGACTCAAGTCCAGTGCATATTTAGTGATATAACTACCACAACCTCTCACCACTTTGCTCTTCTAATGTAAGGTAGTTATGAAATTGGAATGTTTTTTAAGCTGATGATGCCTATTGCTTTCACTCCTGAGATGAAGCAATATATATGAGAAAGCAGAAACTTCTCAGAAAATGAGGCATTGTGGCTAGCCAAATTCACTTCTGGGTCCTTAAATTGTATCCAGGCTATTGAGGTCTTTTCTGAATTCTCTTTCCCTCTATGGTTTACTGCATCTGGGACTACAGGTCTTAACTGTGAGTAAATTCTGTCCCTGAAACAAGAAACAACTTTAGGACTGTGCTGAGTAAACATTCTGTTTGATATAATACCATCATAAATACATTTAAATTAAATTACCTAAACTGCCTTAATCTTTTTATTTTTAATCCCCAGACTATCTTTATGAAAAACACTATGAATACAATAATGCTCATAATATGCTTGTTATTACCAATATTAAAAATCCTTACCCAATAATAAAAGTTTACATGGCTTCTGTTCACTAAAATACAACAGCATAAAGTGAATATTTCCGACATATGTAAAATGCCCATTGTTATTGATTTCAAAGATGAAAAGGATAATAATGACTTCAAAAAACAATGATCTAACAATGTCTATAAAAGGAGTTAATTTTGTAGTTGTGTTACTAACATTGTTCTTTTACATTAAAGATTTCATAGGAAATGCTGCTTTATTTAACTTTTCAATAACCAAAATTGCATTACCTAGCATTTTAAAATTTAATCAGAAACTTAAAGTTGATATTGTTAATAATGATCCTTAAGTATCACAAGATTTACATGCCAACCAGTAATTCATTAAAAACAAAGCTCAAATTGATCAGTGCAGTGATATTACCAGAAATGGCAAAATAAGGACTTCTAAAAAACAACTCCCCCCTTAAAGCAATGAGAACACTACAAAAAATGTCAAAATCAACTTTACCACAACTCTGAAAATCAATCAGTCTTTCAATAATCTAGGGATATTTTTTCAAGGAAAAAAAAAAGGGCTGGGGACATGTGAGTTAAGTACCCGACTCCTGATTTTGGCTCAGGTCATGATCATAAGGTTGTGAGATGGAGCCCTGCATTCTGTGCAAGGCATGACACCCGCTTAAGATTCTCTCTCCCTCTATCACCTCCCCACTCCAAAATCACTCTCTCTCTCTAAAGAGAAAAAAAAAAAGAAAGGAAGAAAGGAAGAAAGAAAGAAAGAAAGAAAGAAAGAAAGAAAGAAAGAAAGAAAGAAAGAAAAAGAGCTGTAACATTGTGGTTTTATAATTTGCCCTATGCCCATACACCAGCTCAATGGTAGCCTCAAAAATCAACAGCCCTGTAATTACAGTGCTCATGAAAACCAGCAGCCTAGTAGCCAATGGAGGTGTGAAGAAGAGGGGTGAGGCATTGTTTAGAGCTACCCAGAACCCCATCTGCAGAGCATTATGATCATCTGATAGTTCCTGGGAACACCCTAATTTAAAGCTTGCTTGTTGCAAACAGCTTTTTCCTAGAAGTATTTGTTGAAAACAATCAGTAGCAAATGTATGAGAAAAATGAATGAAAAATAATGAAGAATAACGACAAAGACACAGATCTGTAGTAAAGTATCAATTGTACCAATATACACATAATGAGAGTATGAGAAATAGAGGAGCGAGAGAAGTGTACACATAGAATACTCAAGTAAATGATGTCCCTAAACCCTGCATACTTGAAGAAATGCATTAATCTAACCATCTAAAAAATCCACAAACTCCAAGCAGGATAAATTCAAATACATATGTATATGTGTGTGTGTGTGTATGTACACACACATTTTTTTTCTTTTTCTTACCATATTTAAGATACAGTTGCAGAAAACAGTAATTATTGGGGCACCTGGGTGGCTCAATGGTTAAGCATCTGCCTTTGGCTCAGGTCATGATCCCGGGATCAAGCCCCACATAAGGCTGCCTGCTTGGTGTGAAGCTTGCTTCTCCCTCTCTCACTCCTGTTGCTTCTGTTCCCTCTCTGGCTGTGTTTCTCTCTGTCAAATAAATAAAATATTTTTTAAAAAAGAAAACAGTAATTATTAAACTGTATTTGTGGGCACATAATGTATAAAGATGAAATTCTTGTGACTGTATTAACATAAGGGAAGGGGGAATGGAACAATATGGATTGGAGATCCATGGATTATCCAATGTTAATCATAACTAGATGACTATAAATAAGGATTTTATAGGAGTTAATTTTGTAGTTGTTACTAGAATTGTTCTTTTTCATTAAATATTTGATAGGAAATGCTGTTTCATTTAACTTTTCACAGGGCAACTACTAAGAAAATAACTCAGTTTTTAATAAATAACAGGGGAATTAGAATACTACAACAGAAAATATTTAACTCAAAAAACATAAAGGACATGACATGGCAGGCAAACGGTAGAATGGAAGATGTTAATACTAATTTTACTGGCAGTTACATTACATGTAAATGAGTTAAACACTTGAGTTAAAATAACAAGATTTGTAGAATGTATTTTAAAAAATAATCAAACTATTTGCTGTCCATAGCCAACACATTGTAGACCAAGATATAGATTGTTTGGAAATAAAAGGAGAAAGATATACCATACAAAGTAATAGCCTACAAAATGGATTTTAAGACCAAAATTGTTACCAAAAGTAAAGAAAGACATTTTGTATTGATGGAAGAAATAGACAAGTAGCAACAGTTGGATACATCAGTAATCCATTTGAATAAAGAAAAAACAAACAACTACACCGAAAATCAACAAGGATATAGAATATCTGAGCAATACTATAAACCAACTAGGCCTAGCAAACATGTATAGCCTAGTCAACCCAGTAACAGTACAATAAACATTTTCTCAAATGCACATGGAACATTTCCAGCATACACCAGATCCTAGGCCATAAAACAAATCTGAATTTATAAGAATTAAAATTATGCAGCATATGTTCTCTAACAAAATGGAATAAAATTTAAATTGAAGAAAAGGAAATTTATAAAATTTACAGATAGTAGAAATATGTAAAATTTTAAATAACTAATGAGTCAAGAAAGAAATCACAGAAAATGAAAAACACTTAAAAATAAAGCAAAATATAAACAACGTATCAAACCTTAGTTGATACAGCTAAAGCAAAACTCAGAAGGAATTTATAGCTCTAAAAGCTTATGTAAAAAAGAAAAATCTCAACTCAATAACCTAGTTTCTACCTTAACAGAAAATAGCATACTAAATCAAAAAGAAGAATATAATATTAGAATGAAATTAAATAAAATATAGAAGAGAAAAACAATAGAGAAAATCAACAAAACTAAAAATGGGCTATTTGAATAAAACAAAATTTAAGAAACTTTAGGGGGAGACAGCAAGAAAAAAGACTCAAGTTATGGACATCACAAATCAAGGAGAGACCATTATTACCAATGGTACAAAAACAAAATGGATCATCAGGGAATACTATAAGCAACTTCTGCCAATAAGTTAGGTTACATAGATGAAACTGACAAATTACTGGAAAGATAAAGATAAAAATAAATAAAAAAATAAATTAAAAAAAAAAAACTCCTGGAAGTGACTCAAGAAGAAATAGCCAATCTGAATAGATATACATCAGATGGCTTCACTGGTGAATTTTATCAAATATTTAAAAGAAAATCAATACTAACTCTTTACAAACTATTGCAAGAACAAGAACAACATGAGGATATCTACCCCTATCATTTCTATTCAGTATATACTATATACTGAAGGCTGTAGCTAATGCATTAGGGCATGAAAAGGAGGGTCTATACTGATAAGGAAAAAAAGAAAACTCTCTTCTTTCATAGATAACAAATTCTTGTACATAAATCCAAAGGAAACCAAATACACACACACACACACACACACACACACACACACACACACACAATATTAAGGCTAATATATGAGTTTATCAATACTGTACCATCTCAGATCACTAAAAATTCATTGTGTTTCTATACACTAGTAATAATAAAAAATTTGTTTCAGAAATTCATTTACAATATCAAAAAGAATAAGATACTTAGGAATTAACCAGAGTAAGTCAAATCATATGCAGGAATTACAAAATATTGTTAAAAAAATCGAATACAAATAATTGGAAAGATAGCCCATGTTAATAGATTAGAAAACTGCAACTTATTATTGTAAGGGGAGCAAAACACCCCAAATCAACCTAAAGCATTGGAGTAATCTCTAACAAGATTCCAGCTGCTTTTATTTTGTTTTTGCACAAATTGACAAAATGATCCTAAAATGTATATGAAAATGAAAGGGACCCAGAATAGCCAGAATTATCCTGAAAAGGGACAAAGTTTCAGGACTTACATCTAATTCAAAACTTTACAGAAAGCTGTAATAATGAAGACTGTGTGGTGCTGACATAGGATAGGCAACTATATCAATAGAATAAAGACACCAGGTATACATCCTTACATTTATCATCAATTGTATTTTAACAAGGATGCCAAGATAATTCAATAGAGATAAGATAGTATTTTTGACATACAACGCTGTGACAATTGGATATCCATATGCAAAAGATGGAAATTGAGCCCCTAACCCATATACCACTTACAAAACTAACCCAAAATGGATCAAAGATCTAAGTGCAAGAACTAGAAGTCTAAGAACATGCCTGAGAGCTAGGCAAGATGGCAGAGGAGTGGGGGACTTTGCTTCAACTGGTCCCATGAATTTAGCTAGATATCTAAAAAGCCAGTCTGAACACCCATGAAATCAGCCTGAGATTTCTGGATCTCTAGGGGGGCAGAGGATCATCAGTCGAGAGACACAGAGGATGGAGCTGTGATTATGTTACAGGTGTTGGAGGATAAACAGAAGGAGGAGGAGACCACCAGAAGTTAGCCATTGGAAACAGAACAGAAATATAAAACAGAAATTTGCCCAGTGCAAATTTCCTGAGCCTAGGGATAAGCAATAGCTTGGAGAGTGGTGGTGGTGGGACAGGAAGGGGCTGCAAACACACAAACAGAACACAGAGGCTTAAGGGGCAAACAGTGGGACTAGGTGGCAGTAAGCACAGACCTGAGCCTATGGAGCTGGAGCCAGCCACCACCTGTGCCAGAGAGAACTCAGCTTGGACCTGTGCCACAGACCCAGGGCAGATGCTACCAGGGCCCTGACCCACCTGGACCAGGATCGCTGGTGGTTTTGGTGGCATGGGGACAGAGACAAGTGGGGGCTGGGGTCCAATGCTGAGTGGACCTCTGGGGGCATGTGCTGCCTGTGGAAGGCTGTGGTTTTCAAATGGTGCTTACATTGGGGGAGACAGTATGTTCTAGAGGATTCAGAGAGGAGCAGACTGTGTCTTCTCTCCTCTAGAGCTGAGTTCAGGGTGTGGGCATTTTCCTTTGCTCTGACCCTCCGAAAAGCTGGGAAAGAACAAAAGCCACCAGAGAACAAAAACCGAAAAACTCGTTTCCAAGGACCCCAGCTCCACCAAAGTACGACCGACTGAAAACAATGTGGCAGCCCTCCCCATCTGCCCTGCAGATGACAAGCTGGAAGAATAAGAAGACAACAACCCCAGCATCCCAATAAAACTGTAGAACTCCAACACCATGGGAAAATAGTATATTAAGCTACTGGTGTTGTCTCACAGCCTGTGTTTTTTAGATGCAGCTTTTCTCTTTTTTTAACCTCTTTCTCATTTGTTTATTTACCTACTTATCACTTCAACTAGATGTTTAATAGAATATATTTCACAGTAACTTTTAAATTTAAACTTTTTCATACATATTTTTCTTTACATATATATTTTCATATTATATATATTCATATTATATATTTCATATTACATATATTTTCATATTGCATATAAATATATAAATGTATTTGCTTTTGCAATTTTTATGCTTTTGCATATTTACATATGCTTCAATGTAGTCCTTTTTTCCCTATTCAATACTACCTTTATATATATACTAATTTTAATTTCCCTCTATCTCTGGGAAGTAGTGCTCTCTAACAAAAAGAAAATACACCCATGAAGAACTGAAATACCCTATCTTGCCCATATAGAGGGATTATAGTTATCATCCCTTCACACACCCCTTTTTTGTGGGTGTGTCTTTTTCTTTGTTTTTGTACTTTATAATCTTATTCTTGGGCTTAATTATGGCTGGGATTTTTTTTGGTGGTGTCTTCCAATTGTTTTGAGCTTTCCCAGGGTGTACCTTGCCTGGATTGTAGTTGATATTTTTGGCTGTGCATTCCCTCAACCACAACTCAACAGAGTGACTAGGAGGAAGAACTCCCAACAAGGAAAAAACCCAAGGACAATGGCCTCTCCCATGGACCTAATGGGTAAGGATATAAGCAAGATATCAGACATAGACTTCAGGGTAACAGTTATGAAGACAATAGCTGGGCTGGAGAAAACCATTAATAGCTATGTAGAATCTCTCAAAGGGCAGAAATGAGAGATAATCAGGCCAAACTTAAAAATGCTATAAATGGGGTGCCTGGGTGACTCAGTCAGTTAAAGCCTCTGCCTTTGGCTCAGGTCATGATCCCAGGGTCCTGGGATCAAGGCCCATATCGGGCTCTCTGCTCAGTAGGGAGCCTGCTCCCTACTTTCTCGCTGCCTGCCTCTCTGTCTACTTGTGATCTCTCTCTCTCTGTCAAGTAAATAAATAAAATATTTTTTAAAAATGCTATAAATGATGAGTGTAATTTTTAGAGAAAAATTAGGGTAAGTGAGGAATAAGAATGAATTAGTGATATGGAAGACAAATAGATAGAAAGGAAGGAACAGGAGGGGGCCTGGAACAAACCACCTTAAAATCCATGAAAACGGAATTAGAGAAGTAAACGACAGCATGATACATTCCAATGTCAGAATTATTGGAATCCCTGAGGGAGTGGAGAGACAGATAAGACTAGAAGATATTGTAGCTGAGAACTTACCCAATCTGTGGAATGAAACAATCATTCACATCCTAGAGGCAGACAGAACCCCTCCCAAGATTAGTGAGAAAAGACTGATGCCCCAGCACATAATAATAAAACTTGCAAATCTCAAAACCAAGGAAACCATCATAAAGGCAGTTAGGGGGAAAAGATTCCTTAAGTACAGAGGTAAGAACATCAGAATAATGTCAGACCTATCCACAGAAACCTGGAAAGCCAGAAAGAACTGGCAAGACATATTCAAGGTATTAAGTGAGAGGAACATGTAGTCAAGGATACTTCATCCAGCAAGGCTCTCATTCAGAATGGATGGAGAGACAAGGAGCTTCCAAGACTGACAGAAGCTGAAAGAATATGTGATCACCAAATTGGCCCCACAAGAAATATTAATGGGCTGGAGTTCTATAAAAGGAGAAAGACCCCAAGAGTGCTATAGAACAGAAATTTACACAGACAGTCTATAGCAACAAGGACTTCACAGGCAACATGAGGAAATAAAATCATATCTTTCAATACTCACTCTCAACATGAATGGCCTAAATGCTCCCATGAGGAACCCAGGGCTGCAGACTGGATAAAAAGACAGGACTCATTCATATGCTGTCTAAAGAGTCTCGTATTGAACCTAAAGATATGTCCAGACTGAAAGTGAAGGAATAGAGAACTATTTAACCATTTTTTCATGTCAACAGATGTCAAAGGAAAGCTGGGCTAGCAATTCTCATAGCAGAAAAATTAGATTTTAAGCTAAAGACTGTAGTAAGACATACAGAAGGATACTATAACATTCTTCAAGGGTCTACCCAACAAGAGATATAATAATTGTAAATATGTGCTCCCAACATGGGAGCAGGAAACTATATTAGCCAACTATTAACTAAAATAAAGAGATATATTGATAATAGTACATATAGTAAGAGACCTCAACACTCCACTCTCAGCAATAGACAGATAATCTAAGCAGAAAATCAACAAAGAAACAAGAGTTTTGAATGACACCTTGGACCAGATGGACTTCATAGATATATAAAGAACATTCCACTTTAAATAACAGGATATGCATTCTTCTGAAATGCACAGGGATCTTTCTCCAGAATATACCATATACTAGAATACAAGTCAGGTGTCAACTGATACCAAAAGACTGACAGTATTCCCTGCATATTCTCAGACAACAATGTTTTGAAATGGGAACTCAATCACAAGAAAACATTTGGAAGAAATTCAAACAGTTGGAAGCTAAAGACCATCCTTCTCAAAAATGTTTGGGTCAACCAGGAAATCAAACAAGATCTTAAACAATTCATGGAAACCAATGAGAACAAAAATGCATCAGTCCAAAACGTATGGGATACTGCAAAGGGCGTCCTAAGGGGGACCTCCATTCAAGCCTCACTCAAAAAAATACAAAAATCTCAAATTCACCAACTAAATTTACACCTTAAAGAACTGGAGAAAAAACAAGTGGTGTCTAAGCCATGCATGAGAAGAGAAATAATTAAGATTAGAGCAGAGATAAATGAATTAGAAACCAGAAATACAGTAGAACAGATCAACAAAACTAGAAGCTGATTCTTTGAAAGAATTAATAAGATCAATAAACCATTGGTCAGACTTTTTCAAAAGAAAAGAGAAATGACCCAAATTAATAAAATTATGAAGGGAAGAGATCACAACACCAAGGAAACAGAAACAATTATCAGAACCTATTATCAACAAGTACATGCCAATGGATTAAACAAACTGGAAGAAATGGATGCCTTCCTGGAAACCTATAAACTACCAAGATTGAAACAGGAAGAAATTGACAATCTGAATAGTGTAATAACCAGTAACAAGATTGAAGCAGTGATCAAAAACCTCCACAAAACAAAAGTCCAGGACCTGATGGATACCCTGGAGAATACTATCAAACATTTAAAGAATGAATAATACTTATTCTTCTGAAGCTGTTTTAAAAAACAGAAAAACAGAAGGAAAACTACCAGATTCACTCTATATGAGACCACCATTACCTCAATCCCAAAGCCAGGTGAAGACTCCTTCAAAAAGGAGAATTTCAGACCAATATCCCTGATGAATATGGATGCCAAGATTCTCAAAAAGATCCTAGCTAACAGGATCCAACAGTACATTAAAAGGATTATCCATCATGACCAGTGGGATTTATCCCTGGGATGCAAGGATGGTTCAACATTCACAAATCAATCGAGGCGATGGAACACATTGATAAGAGGGGAGAGAAGAACCATATGGTCCTCTCATTTGATGAAGAAAAAGCATTTGACAAAATATAGCATCCTTTCCTGATTAAAACTCTTCAGAGTGTAGGGATAGAGCAAACATTCCTCAACATAAACTTTCATAAAAATCACCTCTGAAAAGCCCACAATAAATCTGATTCTCTATACAGTAAGAATGTAACTGTAGAAAGGGAAATTACGGAACTGATTCTATTTACAATGGCACCAAAAACCATAAGATACCTTGGAATAAACCACACTGTGACACAGGATTCCATCCAAATCCTAGAGGAGAACATAGACATTAACCTCTTCAACATCGCCCACAGCAAATTCTTTCAAGACATGTCTCTAAAGGTAAGGGAAACAAAAGTGAAAATGAACTTTTGGGACTTCATCAAGGTAAAAAGCTTCTGCAGAGCAAATGAAACAATCAACAAAACAAAGAGGTAACCCATAGAATTGCAGGAGATATTTGTAAATGACACTACAGATAAAGGGTGAATATCCAAGTTCTATAGAGAACTTCTCAAACTGAACACCCAAAAAACAAATAATCAAGTCAAAAAAAATGGCAGAAGACATGAACAGACACTTCTCAAAAGAAGACATAAGAATGGCTAACAGACACATGAAAAAATGTTCATCATCATTAGCCATCAGAGATATTCAAATCGGGGCGCCTGGGTGGCTCAGTTGGTTAAGCGACTGCCTTCGGCTAAGGTCATGATCCCAAAGACCCGGGATCGAGCCCCATGTCGGGCTCCCTGCTCGGCGGGAAGCCTGCTTCTCCCTCTCTCACTCCCCCCAGCTTGTGTTCCCTCTCTGGATGTGTTTCTCTCTGTCAAATAAATAAATAAAATCTTTAAAAAAAAAAGATATTCAAATCAAAACCACACTGAGATACCACCTAACACATATTAAACTGGCAAAAATTGGCAAGGCAAGAAACAAATGTTGCAGGCATTGTGGGGAAAGGGGAACCCTCTTACACTGTTGGTGGGAATGCACACTAATAGAGCCACTTTGTAAAACAGTGTAGAGGCTCCTCAAAAAGTTAGAGTTGTAGTGAAAAAAAGGGGCACACGAACCCCAATGTTCATAGCAACAATATGCACAATAGCCAAACTGTAAAAAGAACTGAGACGCCCTTTAACAGACGAATGGATAAAGAAGATATGGTCCATATATACAATGGAATATTACTCAGCCATCAGAAAGGATGAATACCCAGGTTTTACATCAACATGGATGGGATTGGAGGAGATTATGCTAAGTGAAATAAATCAAACAGAGAAAGTTGATTATCATATAGTTTCATTTTTTGTGTGTGTGGAACATAAGGAATAGCATGGAGGATATGAGGAGAAGGAAGGGAAGAATGAAGGGGGGGCAGAAATCAGAGTAAGAGATAAACCATGAGAGACTATGGACTCTGGGAAACAAACTGAGGGTTTCAAAGGGGAGGGTGTTGGTGGGGAGGGTTAGCCCGGTGATACATATTAAGGATGGCCTGTATTGCACAGAACACTGGGTGTTACATACAAATATAAAAAACTAATGATGTACCATATGGTGACTGACATAACATACTAAAAAATAAATTAAGAAAAGAAATAAATTCCAAAATAATCTTAGAAAACATGGGAATAAATCTGTGATTTTTGATTAGGTAATCGTTTCTTAGATAAGACACCAAAACTGGAAATAAAGAAAAGGAAAGGAGAGGAGACGACAGGAAAGAAGAGAAGAAGAGAGGAGAGGATAAGAAGGGAGGGAGGGGAGAGAAAAGGAGAGGAAAGGAATCTAATAAATTTGTCTTAATCAAAATTAAAAATTCCTGGCTTCAAGGTCCCCATCAAGAAAGAAAAATAAAAAACCATACATAAGAAAATAGTGGTAAATCATATATCTAAGGGAATAGTATGAAGAATATACTTAACAATTCAACAACAAAAAGATGAGAAAAGATACGACACCAAAACTGGAAAAAAAGGAGAGGAGAGATATCTAATAAATGTGTCTTAATCAAAATTAAAAATTTCTGTGGCTAACAGACACACAAAAAATATTCATCATCATTAGCCATCAGGGAAATTCAAATCAAAACCAACTTACACCTATTAAAATGGCAAAAATTGGCAAGGCAAGATGGGACTTCAAGGGCCCCATCAAGGAAGCAAAATAAAAAACAAGATACAAGAAAATATTGATAAATCATGTATCTGATAAGGGAATAGTATACAGAATATGCTTAACAATTCAACAACAAAAAGATAAATAACCCAACTTAAAAGGGGGCAAATAGAACAAAAGGTGTTTTTCCAAAGAAGACATCCTAATGGCCATTGACCATGTAAAAAGATATTCAATATTATTGCCAAGTTAGAGAAATTCAAATCAAAACTACAATGATATGCCATGTCATACTCACTAGGATCACTATCTTCAAAAAGACGAACAACAAATTTCAGTGAGAATGTGGAGAAATTGGAACGCTCATATAATCCTAGTGGAAGTATGAAATGGAACAGCCCCTTTGAAAAATAACTTGGCACCTCTTGAAAAAGTTAAAACATAACTACCATAGCAACTATACTCCTAGGTATTTAATTGTTTAAACATAGTCTTATATAATAACTTGTGCACAAATATTCATAGCAGTATCATTCCTAACAGCCAAAAAAAGTTGAAAAATTCCAAATGTTCATCTATGAGAAACAAAATTATGTCTATCTATACAATGAGATAACATTCAGTCATAAAAATAACCAATGTACTGATACAGGCTACAATGCAAGTGAACACTGAAACATGTTAAGTGAAAGAAGAGTCAGACACAGAAGCCACATATTAAGAGTTCATGTAAATTTCCCAAATAGACACATCCATAAAGACAGAAAGTGGATTACTGGCTTCTGGAAATGAGAGGGAGGGTAAATGGGTGGTGAATGCTAAAAAATACAAGTTTATCTTTAGAGATACTAAAAATTATTCTGGAATTAGAGATTGGTGATGGTTGTACAGGTTTGTAAATATATTTAAAACATCTGAATTTTATTCAGCTGACCCTTGAACAGCATTGGTTTGAACTGTGTGGGTGAATCATATGTGTTTTTTTAAATAAATACAGTAGAGTAATGCAAATGTATTTTCTCTTCCTTATTTTCTTAATAACATTCTCTCTAGCTCACTTTACTGTAAGGATACAATAGATAATACAAGTAACATACAAAATATGTGTTAATCAATTGTTTATGCTATCAGTAAGGCTTCTGGTCAACAGTAGGCTATTAGTAGTTCAGTTTTTGTGGAGTCAAAAGTGATACATGGATTTCAGATTGTGAGATAGGCACCTCATTGTCTGAGGGTCAACTATATTTTTAGTGGGTGAATTTCAGGGTATTATAGCTCAATGAAACAATTTTATCAGTCCAGTGTTAGTGTAAAGCTTATTTAATGTCACTTTTTTTTTAATTTATGAAACCATAGTTGAGAATGGAATAACCTCCACTGACCAAACATATGTAAGGTTTGGTGCACTACTTTTAGAGACTGATCAATGTCTATGCAAGCCTATTAAAATATATCACTATCAACCAGGACATCAGTATTCCACCCAGCCAGATAATCTAGCACAATTCCTTTGCCCTAGTCTCTGAATGAGGTATTTTTTCTTTTACACGTGACATTGAAAATGGTCAGCAATGCTCCTCTACTATTCAGCCTGTCCTGATGTATCTGGGGATTATCTAGTTATCAAACTGAAGGTTCCACTTTCTTGGACCCAGATGTGTTGGAAAGAGGTTGAAATAATGCAGAATCACATTCTAAGAAACAAATCACCTTCTCTGTACCCTAGCTGAATTTCAAATCCACACAATCTGAGAGTTCAATATAATGGTGAGGTTGCCATTTCATTCTGGATGGTTTGCTAATTAGCAATCGTGAGTGGGACATCAGGTACCTGACCTGCTTTTCTTTCCTGTCTCTTCATCTTGGGTTTGTTTCTGTAGACACTTGGTATCTCTTCTGCCTGGGTACTATGACCTGTGTCCACCTTGCTTTTACATCTTTAATTATAGCTTTCTGCTTATCTGATTATTGGTCTTCCTTCTCTCCACTGTCCTGTTTAAGTACATCTATGGCCCGCGGCAGCATCGAATTCACATTGTTCATTTCACATATTTATCAAATTCAGTTAGATTTGTTCTGACCTTTTTGCGGTTAATATAAGACTCAAATAACTTGAAATCATGGACGGAGATAGTAAAATTTATACATGTCATATTGAAGAAAAAATATGTATGGGCTACTCAGTTCTAAATCTCTAAAAGTCACCTCCAAATCTTTAGAAATTTTTTTTTCCTAATGTTTGTCTTTCTGGCTAATCACTACCAATGTCAAAATGGTATTTGTCCTTAATTTCTATACAATTTTTAAAAATAGCATTAGTCTTGGGGAAATTCATCTGACTTTATAATAAAGGTATGGTTTACTGGTATGCATAAAATAGACTTTCATTCTAAATGAAGCACAAAAACTGAATATAAATGACTGCATATTTTCTACTATTGTAATCTATGATAATTGTAATTTCTATTCAAGTTTTTGGTAAAAAGCATGTGTATTATACTTTAAGGAAATTATCAGAAGTGTGATGGAGATATTTATATCTGTAAGAGCTTACCCTGTTTCTTAGACTATAATTCTGCATTATTAAATTCAACCTGAAAAAGCAAAAATATTATGAAATACTCCTTTCTTAAAATTTTTAAGTGTCTCTTTTATCCCATGTTGAGACACTCTGAGGAAAATGTTTACTATCAGTGTCAGAAAACCTTGTTTTGTTTTTACATTGTAGGTTCTTTAAACTTTTCATACTGCTGCTGTGTTACATGAAAATTCATTTCAACCTCTTTCCAACCTAATAGAATTCTGCAATACTCTCATGTTTCCATGATGCCTTCTGCCAAAATTTTATAGACAAGATAAAACATAAAAATATGTGAGTCAAAGTGTACACCATAAATTTCCCCCATTGAAAAAGGGCTTCAAAATGATTAGCTATTTTTTCATAAATAGCTTATTTTGAACAGATGCAATAAGTATCCCTTGTTTTTAATGGTCTATTATTTATATAGTCAAAAAATTATTGTTCTCAGGAACATGAAGCAAAAATAAGTACATCTTAAACTTCCACGAGGATTCTGAATTAGCTGTATCTAAGTAAATTTGTTACTACCTTCCAAGTGTCTGAAGTTGAATCCAGTTTTTACTACTTAGTAACTTAAATTTTTTTATATCTTGGGTGGGGTTAGTCTCATGAATAAAATATGAAAAAGAAATAGTGTCAACTAACTCGTGTTCAGTACTTAATAAAATAAGCATTTAATACATGTTCATTAATTTATAATTGCTATTATTAAACCAAAGATAAGTAATATTATTAGGTACTATAAGATTCATGAAAAAAGAACACATAGTCTTTAATGTTTGAAGTTTGCAATATATTTCATTCCTTTAAAGTTATCCTATACCTGTAAAATTCAGTTGGCTATTTGTACCTGATAGCAAAGTAGACTGATAAAATTAAAAATAAAATTTCTATCACTTAAAAACATCCTTTGTCCTTGAATTCAAGCAAAATCTCATTCTTATCCTTATAAGTTGCATTCTACATTTTTTTTATTTTTACTCAGATGTTTTTTCTTACTCTCAAGTCAATCTGTGTGAGTAAGATTTATTATATTTTCCCCAAATCGATATCCTCTCCAGACTACTCTCGTCTCTATCTGGACCCCTCTCTCCCTCTCTTGCAACTCAGAAGTCAATCTATCACAAAGATCTGTCTATTTCTCCTTTAGCATATGTGTCTGTTCACCAAACATAGCCAAATACATCTCTATTCAGTATTTTTAATCCAATCCTTTTTAACCAGTAGAATTTTCAGAAGTTTACCATTAACATTATATCCTTTCCTCAATTGACTGGTTTTAATTTTTTTGTAGATAAAGATGTTTGCTACCACAGAAATTGGTAGCATCATTTCAGTAACTGTAATAGTTTTGCCAAATGAGTAAAATATCTTCCAAAAATAACTTCCAGTGGGTCTTTTCCAGAAAAAAAAAAATGTTTATAATAGGAACTACTTTGACATTTGCAAAATAGTGGGGTTTGTTTAAACTATTTTCTTGTGAAATAATTTGCACTACAGCTAATTTTTCATGTGCATACAACTGAGTTCCAATAAAATCAGCTAGTTCCATTTCTCATGTTTTATCATCTTTGACATTTTCAAACAATTTGGCAAGTTCTGTTTTAAGGTTTAGTTGAGATGTCATTTGTAAATCATCACAATTTGGTATTCTATAGCTTATTTAAGTTCTTTCAAAACGCTAACTACTTTCAAAATTACATTCTAAAGTTTCTGGTAGAAGGTGTGATTCAAAGCCACATCTATGTTTCCCCTTCAAAACCCATATTCACAGGCAAGGCAAAACCACTGTTAGCATCATAATATTCTGTAAAACGGAGCCTTACCACATGATCCTTTAAAGTTCCAATAATAACTTCACCTAGGTACAAAGCTATCTGGAAAAGTAGTACCTTTAGCATCAAAGCAAGGTACAGTTTTGGTGAGAATAACCCTTTTATTTTTTTTTTAAGATTTTACTTATTTATTTGACAGAGAGAAACACAGCTAGAGAGGGAACACAGGAGGAGTGAGAGGAGACAGTGAGAATAATTTTGAACTGGACTTCATGGTAAGACAGATTAAAATACATATTCCCAAAGGCAATCTCTCCTTGATATTCAGGAAACAGTACTGAACAGAATGGTGGGAGAGAGAACGGCCACCTCAATACACCATACTTCAGGACTTCATCCAAGAACCTGCTTGGAGTTTAAACATATTTTGATCCTTTTCTCAGGCATGAACATAATTATCTTTTTCCAGGAATCATATGACTACTAAAAATAAAAACAAGTCTAACAACAAAGTGTCACCATAAAAAACAACAACAACAGAAGATCCCCATTAAAAAAAATACTACACTTGTTATTTCCATAATTTACTGGAAGACTCGTTTTTCTAAGCCTTCATTTTTAAATAGTAAGTAAGTGATGCCTGGAACTCTGTAGCTGGTACTGTCTTTATACAGAACATGAGTTGTCCACTGCAATGTTCTTACACACCATCAGGACCCTGTATATTTTTAGTTTTCTAGTTTTGACTTTAAGTCTCTGCAATTTTCTAATTGTTTTGCATCTACTTCTGTCATTCTGCTGTGAACATCTTATTTGAATTAATCTTGACCTTCAGGTAGCATGCTGCACAGCTATTCATTGTGAAACATGATGGCCAATGAGTAAGCCACTTTGGAGCCTACCTGGAATAGGCCCGTGTCTTCTACTCCCACCAGCTGGTTGGTTGCATGCTTACCTCACCTGGGTAGTGGTTTCCCTAGACAACTGTTTTTGAACAGAGTGAAACTGTTTTGAAATTATGTGATTTACCAAAATATTTCTTAATCAAAAAAATGTGTGTTCCTGTGAAAACTATTAATGTTGTTGAAAGGCCTTGTGGAGGTGAATAAGACCACTGTAAAATATTTTTGTTATGAAAATATAGAAATACAAAAGGCAGATTAGGTCTTAACTCTTTCTTGAATTTCTGATTAAACTGTAAAGAAACTAAAACTAGAAGTGTAGAAGAAATATGGTAAATACTTGGATGTAACAAAAAGTAAGTGCCACTGTTTATAGGAGGAAGATTCTTTATGTTTATGGAATGGTTTTTCATCTTGATTGTAGTGATAGTTACACAAATCTACACAGGTGGTAAATTTCAGAGAACCATCTATTAAAAAGAAAAGTGCACATAAAAATGGGTTAAGCTCAAGTAAGACCTATATCTGAGTAATCATTATTATACCAATGTCAGCTTCCAGATTTTAACAATGCAGTATGTTTACATATAGTATGTGAAAACTCCCTGTGTTTTTTTTTTTGCAAGTTTTTGTAAGTAGGAAACACCTTAAAAAATAAAAGACTATAAAAATAATAAAAATATAGAAGATACTGTACACAGTTTGCTTCACAAGCATTTAGGTGAATTTTTCCTTCACTGTAAAAGAACCAAAACTAACACCAAAAATATTCATAGGATTTATGCAACAAAATTTAAGTGCTACTATACGAAGCAACTACAGTGAACCAAAAGATCTTAGACCACTTTTAAAAAAGGTGAATAAATGCATTTTTAATTTTTTCAATAAAAACTAAATGCCTATGTTAAGTATATATCATGCCTGGAATTCTGCAGTTAAGTAAACCTTTTAAGTCAGAAGAATTCTACTGAATGAGTTCAGAATAGGAAAATGGGACCATAATAATACAGTTTTTGACTTCTATTACATCTTCTACCTTTAGTTATCAACAAAAACTACTTCCACTTTCATCTTTCAAAAATACCATCTTGATTTAATTATTACTAACTTTTAATTTATAATTTAATGAAGTATATTCATCAGTTATAAAATACATACCACTCTGGTGGGGGTGTTGATAATGGGGGAAGGCGTGCATGTGTGGGACAGGGAGTATACGGGAACCTTCTGTTCAGTACAGCTGTAAACCTTAAAGTGCCCTATTAAAATGATTTTGAAAATGATACAAACTCTTAACACTTACATATTAGAACTCTAAATTTAACACTCAAGAGTCCCCACAATTTGAATGTAGTTTTTCTGACTTTGGTAAAAGAGTGCTCCGAAATTCAGTATACACTACTGTTGCAGGAAATTTAAAACTTTGACTATTGTAACTGATAAGGCTACATTTTTCACATAGTTATAAAGTCAATATTAGAAAAAATGTAAATAGAACATAAATTAGTATATGCCACCTTTAAAATTATGAAAATAATTTGTCACAATAATTTCAAATTCCAGAAGTTTCAGCTGATTTGAAACATTTTTTTTTAAAGATTTTATTTATATATTTGACAGAGTGAGAGATCACAAGTAGGCCGAGAGGCAGGCAGAGAGAGAGGAGGAAGCAGGCTCAGAGAGCCTGATGTGGGCCTCGATCCCAGGACTCTGAGATCATGACCTGAGCTGAAGGCAGAGGCTTTAACCCACTGAGCCTCCCAGGCGCCCTGGTTTGAAACATTTTGTAGTAGAATTTGAAGCACACTTTATACGAAATTCTGGTATGAGTGGGGATATGGAGGAGTCATTCAAACAGGAAATCAGCATTAGTGAAAGTTGAAAAGCCTTTGGTATAGCTGAGAAAATCTGGATAAATCAGAAGGTTTTATTTAAGAAAAGTGAAGAAAAATTTTGAAAGACTGTCTTTCTATTTCAAATATCATTTGGTCTGTTCTCTTTTAGAGAATACCTCTCCACTTTATTCCTGTTCCTCTGATCCTCTTTCATATAGGAAGTTCCTGTAAGAACTAGATCTTTCATGATACAGCCTCAACACAGGACTCTAGTCAGTACTACTGAGACTTTCCAGGATTCCATGAACCAGAACTGAAAGAGAACTTTTCTTTGTCCTCTCTTTGCCCAGAGACAGAAAGTAAGAGGATTTTTTATTATGACACTAAACCCATGTGAAAGAAGGTATCATCAGTAAGAAAGAAGTCTGCACTTCAGTGAGAAAAAAGAGATTTGGGAAAGAAAAGGCCAAGATAAAGAATTGTTAAAGTTCAACTATATCTTTGTGCTTCTTGGAGTTTGACATTTCAACCTTTGCTTGGACACTCTGAGCCCATATGTTCCTTTGTCCCAAATTTTATTTTGAGTAGTGGTTTCTCACTCACACTTGTAAAGTGCCTTGTTTTGTTTTAACTTAGATAGAGGCTGTATTTTTCTATATGATTAAAAGTTTTGAGACAATCCATTACATCATATACAGTGAGAGATTGTCTAACTAGGATGATATGTAAAACAGCAGCACAGGAGATAAATGTTTAAGAGATGATAAGGAATGACTAAAACAAACAAAAAGTCAGATACTACTTTAATGAATAATCCTTGCTGCAGTAAAGATTTAAATTAGAGTTCTGATATGGAGAATACAAAGTAATGGTTTTCTTGTCTAGATTAGGATGTTGGCATTAGGGACTGATGCTTTTGATGATCTCTAATCCCAGAACTTCCTAAGGTCACTCAGACACTAAGGTTTGTAGGATACAGTCCTACAGCCACAACTCACAGGTCCAGGAATGGAGGGGTAGAAATGGCAGTGGCACCACCGTTACCTACATTTACGCACTAATGAAATGTTTGCTCCCTGTTCCTGCAACTTTATGCTCTTATGGCCACAAGGCTACATTCCAAAGGAAGGAATGATTCATCCTGAGATACAACAATGGTTTCATTGAGCTGGAAGTTAAGACTGTCACCTGGCCACTCTGAAATCTTCATTATAGGAACCGAAAAAAAAAGAGTTGTGTGTTACTATGCTGGCTGAGGTAACAGATGCTAATTACCAAGAGGGAATTGGTTATTACTGCAAAAGAGAGACTTAAAGATTATGTCCAGAATACAGGCAATACCTTCAGATATCTCTTAATATTACCATGTTCAAGTATATAGAAAAGTGTGACAATCAAACTTAGGCAGGACTACTAATGAGCTGGATCCTCCAGGAATGAAATTTTGGGTCACACCACGAGGTAAAGAACCACAAGCAGCTAAGGTGCTTTCTGAGAGCAATGAAAACATGAAACGGGTAATGAGAGAAGGTAGTGATAAATGCCATGTACAACCACATGACCAGTTAAAGAAATGAGGATTTTAATTGTCATGAATATTTATTTTATTTTGAATATGTTCATGTTTGTATTTGAATAGCAACTATCTCAGTCTTCTTATCCCCCTATACAATATAATATGTGTTCATGCATATCATAATATTCAAGTATTGTTAACTTTACATCATAGTGTTTAAGTTAAAAGATATCCATGAGAATAGTGAACATCACCTAAGGACTTTGTTTCCTCTTCCCAGGAAGGAGTTAGAGTATTTTCAGTTGTAGAGTGGATACTTGTAACATACTAGGTTTAATTATGATAATTATGATTTGTTTTTCTCTTTATTTGTAAATTGTGATTTTTTTTAATTTATTTATTTATTTTTATTGTTACTTAATTTTTTTTCCAGTGTTCCAAGATTCATTCCCCATTCCCCACACCCAGTGCTCCATGCAATAGGTGCCCTCAGTACCCATCACCAGGCTCTCCCATCCCCTCACCCCCCTCCCTCCAAGTCCCTCAGTTTGTTTCTGTGTCCAAAGTCTCTGTTGTTTCATTTTTCTCCCTGGATTACCCTGCTTCCCATTTACTTTCCTTCTCCTACTGTCTTCTATATTACCCCTTATGCACCGCAAGTAAGTGAAACCATGTGATACTTGACTTTCTCTACTTGGCTTATTTCACTCAGCATAGTCTCTTCCAATCCAGTCCACTGGTATAGCTGCTTTGGAAAACAGTGTGGAGATTCCTTAAAAAGTTAAAAATAGAGCTACCCTATGACCCTGCAATTGCACTACTGGGCATTTACCCCAAAGATACAGATGTAGTGAAAAGAAGGGCCATATGTATCCCAATGTTCATTGCAGCAATGGTCACAATTGCCAAACTGTGGAAAGAGCCAAGGTGCCCATCAACAGATGAACGGATAAAGAAGATGTGGTACATATATACAATGGAATACTATGCCTCCATCAGAAAGGATGAAATTGTGATTTTTTAAATGTGTATTGTACCAAATTGACAAGGGGTGGACTTGTGATGGTCAATTTTATGTATGGACTTGGCTAGGACATGGTACCCAGATATTTGGTCAAACATTTGTCTGGATTTTGCCATAAAGGTAATTTTTAAATGAGATTGACACTTAAATCAGTAGGCTTGGAATACAGCACAATACCCTTATAATTTCAACACAGCTCATCTAAACAGTTGGAGGCTTTATGGAGAGAAAATACTAATATCCCTCAGAGAGAACTCTGCCAAGAGACTGCCTTTAGACTTGAACTGCAACATCTAGTCTTCTTTAACTGTCCAGCCTTCCAGCAGCCTTTAGATTTGATAATTCCTTCACATAAATATTTTTCTCTCCCTATCTTTCTCTCTCTCTCTCTCTCTCTCTCTCTCTCTCTCTCGAACCCTAATAAAGATTTTGTAGGATACACTTCCCATACAAGGGATACTGAGTAAAATTACCATATTTCTCAGCAGAAATGATACAGACAAGAAGACAATTAAATGATAAAAAGTACTGCAAGAGAACAAAGAAAAAGCTTCCAACCAAGAATTCTACACATAGCAAACTGTACTTCAAAAGAAAAGAAATCAACACTTCAAAATAAGCAAAAGCTGAGGTAACTCATTACTGCTAGATCTGTCTATCAAAAAATGCTAGAGATTTCAAATTGAAAGAATGACAGATGCCATTCAAACCATATAAAAATAAAAAATTCCTAATAAATATAGAACCAGTATTATAATATTTATTGGAACTGTTTGAATGTTCAATAGGATTTAAAAAGCAATAGCTAAAAATAATTATAAATCTATGTTAATGGGTACATGATATATATTATGACATTAATGACAAAGTAGGGCACGCAGAGTTCTAAAGTAGACTGTTAAATTTGATCAAAATTAGCTTGGTATCAGTATAAAAGAGATTGCTGTAACTTTATGATGTAATATACAATCCCCATGGGGACCAAAGACAAAATCTATAGAATGTACTCAAAAGGAAATTAGAAGGAAATCAAAGTGCACCATATATGACAAACCCAGAGCTAACATAATACTCAGTAGTGAAAAGTTCAAAGCCTTTCCTCTAAGATTAGGAACAGGAACAAGACGAGGATGCTCACTCTTACTATATTTATTCAGCATGGTATTGGAAGTCTTTCCCACAGCAATTAGACAAGAAAAAAGAAATAAAAGTCATATAAATTGGAAAGGGAGAAGTAAGTAATTGTCACTATTTGCAGTTGACACAGTACTATATAGAGAAAACCCTAAAGACGCCCCGAAATTATTTAAATTAATAAATTTGTAGTCATAGGATACAAAATTAGAAATTACTTGCATTTTTATACACTAAAAACAAGCTATGAGAAATAGAAATTTAACTTCAATTAAAAAAGAAATCAATAGCAGAAAAAATCTCAAAAATCCATAAATATACGGATATTTTTCTTTAAGATTTTATTTATTTATTTGACAGAGAGAAACACAGCTAGAGAGGGAACACAAGCAGGGGGAGCAAGAGAGGGAGAGCAGGCTTCCTGCCAAGCAGGGAGCCTGATGTGGGGCTCCATCTCAGGACTCTAGGATCATGACCTGAGCTGAGGGCAGAAGTTTAATGACAGAGCCAGCCAGGTGCCCTATAAATAACATATTCTTAATAGGTAGGTCAAAGAAGGACTTATAGCAAAATTAGTAAATATTCCTTGTGAAAAATGAAAATTAATAGCAAAATTTATGAGATTCAGCAAAAGCATTATTAAGAAAAATCTATAGCTGTAAATTCTTACATTAAAAAAAAGACTGCAACTCAGCCACATAGGTTTATACCTTAAGGAATTAGAAAATAATGAAAAACTAAACCCAAAAGTAATAAAAGGACAGAAATAATTAAGATTAGAGCAGAGATAACAGAGAATAGAATGTTAATGGAGAAATTCAAAACTTGATTCTTCAAAGAAATCAGCAAAATTGATGAACTTCTAGTCAGATGGACAAACCAAAAACAAAAGCAAAACATAAAAGTAGTGGGAGAAAAAGTCTCAAACCAAATCAGAAATGAAAAGTAAAAGGTACTAGTACTAATGACTTTAAGAAAATTATAAGAAAGTTCTATGAACAATGGTACGCCGAACAGTTGAATAAAAATCAACTAAAAAATTAGCAAAATGCAAATCAAATCCACGCTGAGATATCACTTCACACTCATTAGGATCACTATTATTTAAATAAATGGACAAGAACTAAAGGAATTTAACAAGTGCTAGCTTGGAGGTGGAAAAAATGGAACCCTTCTGAGCACTGCTGGTGGGAATGGAAACTAGTGCAGACACTATAGCAAAGAGTATAGTGGTTCCTTGAAAACTTAAAAAAAGAAATACCACGTTATCCAGCAATTCTACTTAGGGGTAGATATTCCCCAACACACTGGGACTCCCACAGATATTTTTAAACCAACGTTCATAGCAGCATTTTTTGCAAGAGACACAAGGCAGAAGCAAATGAACTTCATTGATACGTGAATGGAGAAGCAACATGTGGCACATTCACACAATGGAATACTATTCAGCCTTAAAAAGGAAAGAAATTCTGATACATGCTATGACCCAAACGATCCCTGAAGACATTCCACTAAGCAAAATAAACCCATCAACAGAACAAATATTATAGGACTCCATTTACACCAGGTACCTGGAATAGTCAATTTCATAGAGACAGACTAAAGAATGATGGTTGCAGGGGCTGGGGGTGAGATGAAGGATTAAATTTATAGGTATGGCGCCTGGGTGGCTCAGTTGGTTAAGCAACTGCCTTTGGCTCAGGTCATGGTCCCGGACACCCGGGATCAAGTCCCACATCGGGCTCCCTGCTCAGTGGGAAGCCTGCTTCTCCCTCTCTCACTCCCCCTGCTTGTGTTCCCTCTTTGGCTGTGTTTTTCTCCGTCAAATAAATAAAAATCTTTAAAAAAAATTATAGGTATGGCCTTTAGTTTGGAAAGATGAGAAAGTTCTAGAGAGGGAGATGAGTGATGGTTATATACAACAATGGGAATGTACTTGATGCCACCGCCCTATTCACTTAGAAGCACCTATAAATATTAAGTTTCATATGTATATTTTATCATGATAAAGCATATCTATGTGCATGAATAGAATGCAGTTTTATTTTTACTTAATTTACCTGTGCTTTTATTAAGGAAATATTTTTGCAAAATTAGTATTACAGAAAAATTTAAAAGGTAGATTAGAAATAGAGACCTCCCCAGGAAAATCTTAATATCAGTGATTACTTTTTACCAGTTCAAGGCATTTTCATTATCATATTAAATTACATAATCATTATGTAATTATCTGTAATTATGATATCCCAATTGTAATTATAACTACATGAACATCTCCTAAGCAACTACAATATGCCAAGGGCTATATAAAACAGAAAAAACATTTTCTTGGCTTTGTCCCTTTCTAATTTTAGCAGGGCTGTTTGCCTTCTTTATCTTTGTTGTCAAAAGAACTTCTCTTAGAACATGAGCTCTGTGTAAGGTTTTCCTCTTCTATCCCTACTTTCCAGACCTCAGAATCTTTTAAAAGTACCCTAACAGCCTTATTTAAAAAATAAGAGAAGCCATCATACTAATTCTTATTTCATTTATATTAAAAAAATTCCCCGAGGTATTTATATTTATGGGACTCAAAATAGAAGTACTATTAAACTGTTTTGGGATTATATAAAGGGAAAAAGCACAAAAGCTTGAAGGCGAATAGAGAGAGGCTGAAATGTGTATAGTGTATTTTGATGAGGAGAATCAAAGGATTGAAGATTTAATCACATGCAGAACTTTGAAGTCTAATTATAGGGGTCCTTCATCTTGAGCCAAAGGCCAAAAAATGAATTCTTGCTCGTAACTGTAACTGAATCAAAGCTCACTATGCAGGAGTATCATCTGAGCTTTCATGGAGCCATGGTTGTTTCAGCCCTTTGCTCGGTTTGTTGGTAAAATTCTGCCAGTATATAATATCAATTTTGGAACTCATCAGTTAGATATCCTTTAATGCATTTTCAAAAAGGAAGAACTTCTGACCTGAAGCAACCCCAATCAGTAAAATTACATATAAATTCAATAACGGGGCTAGACCATTAAGCATAACATATTGCCGTTAAGTGGAGTCCTTAAAAATATTTATACAAAATATATATAGAGATGTTTTTCCTGAAAATTAAAAAGTTTATTTTCCTGTTACAATATGTAGAAAACCAGAGGAAAAAAATCATCAAAAATGCATTGTCAAAAGAAATTCAACAGTTAATCAGGAAATTCGTAAGAATAAGGATGATATACATGTTTCATTTAATCAAAGAGAATAGATTATGAGCAAAATTTATTTATATCTCTATCAGTGATGTCCACATTGCTGAAAAATTGAGTTATGTACAAGGCAGACTAAGCTGCAAAGGAAATTCTCACTGTTCTTTATTAGCAAAGAATGCATTAGTTTGACAGTGTGAGAACATATTATACAAACTGATATTTAACTCTTGGCTTGTTTAGTTTATAGGTCTTTCAATAAAGTGTTTCTGGTGCTTTTTTTTTTTTTTTTTGACTGACTATATCTGAGTTGCTTAAGTACTGCTTGACACATGAGACACTGAACAAGTATTTGTTCAATAAAAGACTATCTGGGATGGAGATATGATAATATTTATAAACAAAGTGGGTGACTTTTTGCTCATTGGTAACAGAAGTCTAGTCCCTGAAAATGAAAGCACTTTTTATTTGAATCAACATTGGTCTCACGCACTAACAATTACAAAAACAACAACACAATGTCTTTGTGGAAAAACATGCCAGTAATTTTCTGTTGTAAAGTGTCTATTTCAGATCATGGCCCACTAATTCTAGAAATGATGACAACTAATTCTTGCTAAAACCTGGGAAAATTCAAAAGTTCCTAAAATGGGGGAATTTTTGAGAACTCCTATATCCTACCAGAAATTGCTTACATTCCATATATTTGCCTGAAATTTACAGACTCTAAGCTGAATTTTTATCAAATATTTTTTCCTCTGAAAACATTACTATTCAGTTCAGAAAAAAAAGATTCAAGATAAACATAAAAGTTAACACCATCATCACCTTAAGTGTTTAGATAACAATTGCAGAGGACTTAATTTTTTTACATGTCTTTTTCCCCCAAAGCCTGTTAGCGTATTTTGTACATTTTTTCTTTTTTTATCTGGGAATGAGTCAAACGATTTTTTTGTACTTTTTTGTGCCTTTTACAAATGTGCCACAAGCTTGGGAACAAAGTTTTTGCTGCAAGGGAATACAATCCATGGAATAAGTGAGGACACGTTGAACTAAGCAGATTATGTGACATGATCTCAATTAATAAACAGTTGTAGAAAACAAAAAGAAAATAGTGTAGTGCACCATGCAAATGAATCCAGTCGGAGGTTGCTCTGTGTTGCCTTCCATGCTACCTCCTGCTTTCTGGAGAGATGCAAATATCGTAACAAAATAATGACTACAAATTTGTTTTCCATCTTTGTACATCTTTGGATTCCTTCCGCTGTGAGAGTAAAACATTCTAATGGAAGAATGTCTTACTTTCCTTTTAACTTAATTTTTAGCTTTATATTCCCTGTTTTTATTCTTTGAAAACAAAGTTCTAAGGGTGAGATCTCTATTATGCCCTTGGCTTAGGTCAGTGTGATCAGCAGTCCACTGTAGCGGGTATATTCAACTCTTTCACTATGTCTATTTCCAATTTCTTTTTTTTTTTTAAGATTTTATTTATTTATTTATTTGAAAGAGAGAGAGATAGAGAGAGAGAGGGAATACAAGTAGGGGGAGTGGGAGAGGGAGAAGCAGGCTTCCTGCTGAGCAGGGAGCCCAATGCGGGGTTCAATCCCAGGACCCTGGGACTATGACCTGAGTTGAAGGCAGACGCTTAACGACTAAGCCGCCCAGGTGCCCTAGTCCCAATTTTTTTAAACAGATTTTATTTGATACTATGCTGCTTGGCATGTAGTAGTTTCACATGCATTGAAGATGATTGGTTTGACTTCAGTTTTCTCGTTTTCATGTGTTAGATCTTGTATCCCCTTGATGGGACTAAAATGAAGAAATATTCTGAAGGAAGAACAAGTAAGATTTAACAAATACCCCAGAAGAAAAGGACATTATTAAAAAAGGCAAAATAACTTATTTTCACATTGATGGAATTTTGTATATGTCCCTTCCCCGGGGCTGTGAAACTTCACGACTGTGACTTTTTTTTTTATGAAAGTTAAATTAACTTCTGTTCTGTGATGTATGATGGATTGACTCCATTGTCCCAAAGCCTTCTTTTAAAGATCTCTTTAAGCCTCAAACTGGGGCTAATAGTATCTTATAGAATAGCAACTCTGACCACTATTACAGTTGGCAATTTTGCCTGAGCAAGAATTCATGAGGATACAGACTGTGAAAATACTGTGCTCTTGAAAAGCCTCAAAAGGTGTAGCCTGGTAATGTGCACCTCATTATATGATGAATATTGTCTTGTCATTGGATTAAAAAGAAAAGAGAAACTTCGAAAATAAAGTTTGGGTTGCTTACATAAAACAAATTTATAAAAATTGTCACAAAAAAGGAGAAGAAATTTACAAAGGAATATTGTCTAACTAAGGTCAATAAAATTTAAATATATTTTCTTCTTAACAGAAAGAAAAATCATCAGAAAAGAAGGAAAAAAAATTAGAGATACATACTGTCAAGAAGGAGAGGCCTTCAGAAGGTAAGTAGTTTCAAGTTCTTATTTAAATTCTATGAGTTAGCATATAATGTAATACTGGTACCAGGAGTAGAATTCAGTGATTCATCACCTACACATTCATTCACTTAAGTATAACACCCAGCTCATCACAAGTGCCTCCTTAATACCCACCCATTAGCCCATCCCCCCCACCTCCCTCCATCAACCCTCACTTTGTTCTCTATAGTTAAGAGTGTCTTATGGTTTGCCTCCCTCTCTTTTTTTCTCCCCCTCCCCCTATGTTCAACTCTTTTGCTTCTTAAATTCCACATATGAGTGAAATCATATGATACTTGTTTTTCTCTGACTTGTTTTGTGGTAAGTTTTTTTTTTTTTTTTCCTAACTCCAGCTTTAAGTACAGACTGAATTCTAAGAGAGAATTAAGTGAGATATGCCTTGTTGTGTAATTCTTTCTACGTCAGAGCCTAAAACAACTAAAATAGACTAATGTAACTCCTCCAGGTATTAATGAAGAAATAAGATGATATAACAGGCTGAACTATGGACTATGGGCCAAAGTAATCCCAGTTCTTTCTTTCTTTTTAGTAAATAAATTTTTATTAGAACACAGTCATGCTCATTCATTTGCATATTGTCTGGTCCAAGGCAACTTTTATGATACAATGGTTAAGGAGTCACAGCAGAGACTATACCTATACAGCCTACAAAGCCTAACATATTTACTATATGGCACTTTGTAGAAAAAATTGGACTGATCTGGGTGTTAGAACCCCAGGGAAAGATTCCTGAAGAAAGTGAGTCTTTATAAATTTCTTACATACTATTAGGAAAAAGAAAAATGTAAGATTTATTAAATAATGATTTTATGCTAAATGTTGGGATGGAATGCATTTGCATGTGATTTTGCATCGAGATTTTGTGTGCTTGCAAAATCTCAAGGTGGTAGGCACTATTATCATTTAACAAATGAGGAAACTGATTAAGAATCTGCAAAATATTGCCCAGCCAAGGGTATCTTCAATTTCTTGTGAGAGTTGTGTAGCACCCCAGTGTATCACATTTCAGGAGATGTCATGTGTCCACAGTCATAATTGTTGTAATAAACGTTGGGTGGTCGGCAGTAATATGCATGCTACAAAAAAATCATTATTATGACAATTGGAAGTAAAGCATATTGAGATAGAATACTGTTAGTTTGAACTTACATGAATGAAGAGGCTGTATGAGCTATTGATAATGATTCCTAATATGATACTATACCATACTGAAATAATGAATTAGCACATTGAGTTGGAATGAGAAACCAGATAAAGAAACATGAACAAAGATCTCAATTAGCAATGAGCTTGAAATGTGCTTTTTCCCCCCAGTGAAATCGTACAAGAGCATTAAGATATAAATGAACATAGAGAGAACAAAAAGACAGCCCCATATTTTGCCACATAAAGTTGTTACCTATTCTTTATGGAGACCACTTTTGTGCATACCCTGATTCAGGTGTGCTATTAAAATGTAAATTTTGTAGCAACTCTAATAACTGAGAATTTCTGTGAAGTGTATGCATCTCACATAGAGCTGGTCTCCTTTTTATATTAAAGGAAAATGCCCAGCTTACACTTTAATATTTAGAATTACAGGATTTAGCTTTAAACATATTGACCAAATATCTGTAGGAAATAATATCCTGTAGATATGGTGTATATACTTCCAAAATAAAGCCAATCTTATATTGGTAGCTCTTAAGGTCATTATATATAACTCTATTAACATTTTCACAGATTCTAATGAAAAAAATTCTGGGCCATTTATATTAGTCTAACTGTAATATAGACGTATATATGCATATTACTAAAAAGGCTTCTAACTGAATATTTAATGACTTTACTGTTTCTGAATTTTTTCCCTTCAATAAATTTTAAAATGGTATTAGAGAACTATAAACACATTTACTAAGCAGGTTTAAGAATAAACTTAGTGATATTCTAGAAATTGTTACAGGGTAGCCCAGCTGAATGAGAGCTTATTTAAATTAGAGGGATTTCACAGTGAGGCTGATATCTCAACTGATTTTGAGAATTTGAATTGATATTCTTGCTTTCTTCCTGCTGCATCTCTGACAGAAAGCAGTTGTGAAGATAGCTAGGTGGGACCCATCTCTCCACATAAACAAAAACCAATTCTGTGCACACAAGCTCACTAAGGGTGGCTGGGCTAAAAAAGAGAAACCAGTCCCAAATACTTGGGGATACCCATGTTAGGCTGTCACAAAGAGTGAGAAGGCCAACATGGGAAGAAGATCTAGCAAAGAAGTTGTGAAAGAGGACTACTGACTTTCAAAGAAGTGGTTATAGTGTCAAAGACTCTAGAGAAGAAAAACAGAAGGAGGGAGGGGAAAGGGTGATGGACTTTGCCAACTCCAAGATGAAAAACAACAACACTAGAGCAACGGTTCCACAAGATGTGAGAATTAAGGGCAGAGGAAGCACATACATACCTGTTCCTTGATGGTTTATAACAAACTCAGAAACTGTTTGGGAAAAAGAAGTGTTCCTAAAGTTGTCTTTTAGTGTGTGTGTGTGTGTGTGTGTGTGTGTGTGTGTGTGTGTGTGTGTGTACACATGCACGTGTGCATGGACATGTGTGTGATTAATTTGGAGGATAAGTGAACTCCGGGCATGCTTATTAGTCATATTGCTCTGGTTAAATGAAAAAAAGATATAAGAGATTGAAGATAGCTGATGTCAGAAAAATATTGAAGGATATACTCACTCAATTTGAATGTACTAGAGATAGAAACAACTGATAACATTTAAGAGCAATATTGGCCAAAATTTAGAAAAAACTCAGGATTCTTTGAAATATATCTGAAACTGGGAGTAAATATATTAAGCGTCACATACACAGTAATTGTAGATATCTAGGAATCCTACAATTAGTTTCTGCTGTTATCTATTGGACCTGGAATATTTGGTATACTTAGTTTGCTTTTCTGTTTAATGAATTTAGCATTATCTTACACATAAATATTTAAGTCAAATTAATAAGACATTTTTAGACATAAGAAATTTTAAATTATCTGTCAAAAATGCAACTTTGCTCAGAACGATCATCTTTTTAAAAAAAAAATCACACTATCTGGGATGCCTGGGTGGCTCAGTCTATTGAACATCTGCCTTCGGCTCAGGTCATGATCCTAGGGTCCTGGGATCAAGCTCCAAATCAGGTTCCTTGCTCAGCGGGGAGCCCGCTTCTCCCCTGCCTGTCGCCAGCCCCACCGTGCCTGTGCTTCTCTCAATCTCTCACTCTGACAAATAAATAAAATCTTTAAAGAAATTTAAAAACCTCACTATCTAACAAACCCCCAAGGTATCACCCCACTCAATAATAAGTGAAAAAAACTAAGGATCTTTGAGCGTGAACTAGAGAAAATAAAATTACCTGCAAACACAAATTTGCATAGCAATGAAGAAGATAAATCAGATACTCCTGATTTCAGCCACTTCTGAAGTATATCACTGGAGTCCCGTAGAGGTTCCTCTCAACTAGCAGCATACCTAAGCCTTCTGTCTCCTCTGTCCCCTCCCCAAAATCTCCTGTAGTGTGGGATTTGGGTACTTGGCCCTCACCTCACCCATAAAACCTCATCCCTTAATGTAAACCCACCATTATCAAATTTCTTGGATTGTCTCACTTTTAAAAGTGAGGTAATTCCTGGTCAAAGAAAATCCATAACTTCAAAAAGTACAGAGCTTTTTCTACTCTATCTTCAGTAGAAAAATAGCTCTTCAAAAAGTACAGAGCTTTTTCTACTCTATCTTCAGTAGAAAAATAGCTCTTGTTCTTTTGTGAGAAAATCAATTCTTAGTTGTTGTTTTTATTATTTTTGTCTTTGCAATTCTTTGGACAATCATTATTTAGTGACTGAATATTTCCAGTGTAATCTTGCTACAACACAGCGCAGGTCACTCCTGCATAGGATGGCACCATTAGACTGAAAGACACCAACGGCTACTGAGGCAGGACCAAAAAGCTGCCTTAGGAGGCATTCACTCTGTGGAGAAAGACCTAGAGCTTTCACATGCTCCCTTAGCTCTTTAAATCTATAGGTCCCTACTCATTTAGCACCTTGATTAGTCATAGTTCTATACTGAATTCTGCATGTACTTCAGAGTCTCTACCCAAGACTAGTTTCTGATTTTGCCAGTCCTTAGTGGTTCTCAACCATGACCGACATGCCCCTTATTTCTTGTGTGTTTTAGATCAACAGTTCTTCATCTTGCCACTTCCTGTCTAGCACCTAGCAACGCCACCTCCATGAACATCCAGAGAGTAGGCGATATGGAGATATTTTTGCCTATTTTTTAATCAAAGAGAAATTTCCTTCAGTCCCCTGTGCCATTACCCTTCAAAAGGGAAGCAAGCAAACAAACAAGAACAGTATGCCAACTTGTCAGTGGAGCACATACATATGCTCTTCCATTTAAGAACAGGATTTCTACAGAGCCATCTCATAGGGGCCACATTTTGGTCCCAAACGTCTCTCAGTACCCTCATTTAATGAATATTCTGTACGTGAGATGAATCAGATTACTGCAGATCATATTTGTTGTGGTGACTGTTTCAGTCTAATGGAATGGGCTGTAGGGGGGCGGGGTGAGTGCCTCCAGTCTTCTAAGTAAGAAGCAGCAGTGGAAAATTAACTAAATCTCGTGGATAGTTTAAATTCACAATACAGTAGAACTGTATTTTATATATTCGATTTTTATGATTCACTGGGGTCTGTGAATTATCAGTGTATGGTACATTTGTGCCCATTGCAAAGGACATGGAGCGTAGTTTTAGCATTTAAGATTATTACACAAATTTACAGTTGTATGTCTTGCTTTATGACATTTTTCAGTCATGTTCATGATTTATCTGATGCTTGGCCTACCACATAACATCAAATTGTAACATTGCTCCTATGAGAAAATATAAAATTTTTATAACAATCTGCTCTACAGTCAGGTTTCTAAGACTGCACTGTGGTGACAAGGAGGAACATGCCATAGCAGTTTTATGAACTCTACTTGGCACAGATTTATGATTAAAGGATAATATGCCCCTAGTGAATATTTAACAGCTTATGTAAATCAAAATTTTAAATGTTTTTTTTTTTTAACTTTAACCTTTAAAACCCTGTTTCCAGATTACCTCTCTGACACATACTCCTCTCTGTGCTCTTGTTCTGAGGGGAGTTTCCTTAAAGATGCCATCTGCTGGGTTGTTCCACGCTAAATATACCCTGCCTTGTACTACAACCCTACTTCTCTCGATTTTCTTTTGTATGGCTATCAGTGTGGTAACATTTACACAGGAAAACAAGTTTTGTTAGACTGAATTAAAGAATACACATTATATGTTTTTTAGAAAAGACAGTTCAACCATGGACACACTAACTGTGGTTTGTTACTAAAAAAAGACAAGTTATGAATATGTATGCCTCAATTTACCCAGAGTTCATTACCTTCATTACACTACAGAAAGCAAAATCATTGAGCAAAATACTAAATCTGACTCAAGGAGCCTAAGTTTAAACATATTCGTTACAACGACTGAATAGAATGCAATTTTAAATATTTTAAAGTATTATAGTACAGACCTTATTGTTATTCAGAAAACAAAGTTAGTTGGAGAACTTCGGGTATAAAAACACCTTTGATTACTAAAGAACCACTCTGAAGATATTTATATTCAGATATTTGTCTCAAAAGAATCTCGAGGTGTAATTCCAATTGAAAAGAATTCTTGTCAGCCAATATCTAAAGATCTATGTTCAAATACCAGTGTTTGGCAGAGTATGAAGATATCATCATAAAACTCACTCTGCCCTCAATGGATCATTATGGATGAAGTTATTATAACTAGAATCTGACCTTATGCTGCTATAAAACTCCTTTTCCTCCCCCCCCCAGGATAATACTGCTGTCAGTCAGTTTAGCAACCAGATTTTAACCTTTAGTGTGAGACCATTATGTGAATGAACATTTAAATGTTCTCACACATGAGAAATGAATATCCCTAGCCATTCTATTAAATACCTTAATAATGTACAGACTGCTCTATGTAGCAGTATATTCTTTTACTCTGAAATATAAAAAGTATTTTACTCCTAAAATAGTAATAATAGATAATAGCATCTAGTACTCAATAAGAACTTTTCCAAGAGAGCATCTTGGAAGACACCCATGAAAACAGATGCTTTAACACAAGTAATACTGTCTTCTCTCTAGCAGAACAGTTGAAAACATGTTTAAACATAAAGGTATTTCAATTAATCAAGGAAGTTTATTTAGTTGCATTAGAGCTCTAAGTGGAAAATATCAGGCATTGGTTATGTTATATAAACTATCCATTAAATATGTATTTGATGTCTAGCATGCTCAGCTCCTATTCCAATCTTTGGACATAAAATGACAAACCAAAGAGACATGGTCTCTTTGCACTCAGAATGCAGTGTATAGAGATTCAGGAGAAAATAAAGCCAGAACATGAATGCAGTAATTTTGCTGCCACTATGTGAGTAAGAGGACAATAATATTGGAAAAGGTAAAGGAAGGAGGTAGATGGGGGGAGGGAAAGAGAGCATGAAAATTAAACTTTCAGAAACCTAAAAGCAACTTAACCTAAGAATAAAATGTTAGGGGGATGGTGGAATGGAAGGCATTAATGAAAATGAGTCATACCAGAGAAGAGAGTGAGGGCTTTGGTAGTCTTAAGGACTTTTGATTTTTTTTAATGTGGGGTGAAAATGCATAAATATCATTTGAATCTATCAAAATAAGAAAACTCCTTTAGATGGACTTGGGTTTGTTTTGTTTTGTAATTTGTCTCTTTATAAGTTTTCATTTCTTTCTGTTGGGGCTGATGCTAGAATCATGGCAGAAATATGGTGGAACATTTATTGGATGAGAACTGATGAATTTACAATCCTTATTTCATAAATAATCCTACCAAAATCAAGATTTGGTTCCTTAACCTATAAAAAGAGTTCTGTTATGCTCTCTAACTATAAAAGATTTAAGAAATAAGATTTTCTTTTATTTCTTAAAAATATTTATTTGAGAGAGAGAGAGAAAGAAAGCATGAGCATGGGGGGAGGGGCGAGGGTGAGTGAAACTTAAGCAGACTCTGTGCTGAGTGTGGAGTCCCACTAGAGGTTGGGACCTCACAACCCCAAGATCATGACCTGAGCTGGAACCAAGAGTCAGGTACTTAACTGACTACCATCCCGGTGTCCTAAGAAATCAGGTTTTCAATAAAGTACTCTTCCAAGGAACTATTAAGTTGGTAAAGGCACAGTATAATGAAGTGAAGGTTCGGGTATTAAATGATGAATACTGATAAAAGAATGTTAGGTGAAAAGGTCATTAAGTATGCTATAGAGGTCTGCACCCATTTAACAAAAAGCAACACAATTTTAATTTCTGCTAATACATAAAATAGGAAGCATTTAATATTTGACCTATCTAACCCATGTACCTTGTTAAATTTTAAGCTACTCCTGTCACTTTTGTTAAATAATGAAACCAAATAGCAATGTAAGAATTGCACTTGCATAGGTTAAAAGATATGTGATGGAACTATTATAATCCCATGGTATGAGGTAGTCTCTAATGTATTTTTTATTTTGGTTTCAGTTTATTCCATCATTTAAAAAAAATGCAATGGTGTTAATTCTCTAGAAGTTTTATGACTCTAAAATAGTTTGCAATTTTTAAAATTCTGTGAAAGGGAACTTTCCCATTATGTCACGTTCTAGGTTTACAACAAAACTTAGATGAAAATAACAGTGGTTTCCCATATATTCCATTCCCCCATACTTGTACAGCCTTCCCCATTATTAACATCACTCACCAGAATGGTATATTTGTTACCAAGGGTGAACCTACAGTGACACATCATCACCAAAGTAAACAGTTTACATTAGGATGTACTCAGTGTTGAATATTCTTTGGGAATGGACAAAAGTATAATAATATGTATCTGTCACTATAATATCATAGAAAGTATTTCATTGTCCTAAAAGTCCTCTATCTTCTACCTATTTATTTCTCCTTTCTGCCTCCACTCCTTACCCCCTGACAACCACTGGTCTTTTTTGCCAGTTTTACCTTTTCCAGAATATTATATACTTGGAATTATATAGTATATAGCCTTTTCAGATGAGCTTATTTCATTTAGACATGCATTTCAGGTTCCTTCATGTCTTTCCATGGCTTGATAGCTCATTGATTTTTAGTGCTGAATAATATTCCATTCCCTGGATGTACTACAGTTTATTCATCCATTCACCTCCTGAAGAGTATCTTGGTCATTCTAACTTTTTGCAATTATAAATAATGCTGTCATAAATATCTGTGTGTGGCTTTTTATGTGAATATACTTTTATAATTCCATTGGGCAAATATCAAGAAACAGGACTGTTGGATTGCATAGCAAGAATACCTTTAGTTTTTAAATAAACCACCAATTTGTCTTTGCAAGTGGCTGTGTTATCTTGCATTCTCACCAATTATGTATGAGAGTTCCTGTTGTTCCACATTGTCATTCACACTTTATAGCAGCAGTGTTAGTGATTTTTGCCATGCTACTAGGTTTGTAGTGGTATCTCATGGTTATGTCAAGTTGCATGGATGTCTTTGATACTGTATTTAAAAAAAAAATCATCATACCCAAAGTGTCTAGGATTTCTCCCATATTCTCTTCCAAGAGTTTCATAGCTATGCATTTCACATAGATCTGCGGTCCATTTGAGCTACTCTTTGTGAAGAGTATAAGGTCTGAATCTAAACTCATCCTTTTGCATGGAAGTGTCCATTTGTTAGAGCACCATTTATTGAAAAAACGACCTTTGTTCTATTGTATTGCCTTTTCTCCTTTGTTAAAGATGAGTTGACAATATGGGACATCTATTTCTGGGCTCTCTATTCTGTTTCACTGATCTGCTTGCCTAATTTTTCTTAAACATCACACTGTTTTGATTACTGTAGCTTAACAGTAGGTCCATGAAGTTGGACAGCATAAGTCTTCCAATGTTGTTCTTTTTCTTCAATATTTTGTGGGCTAGTCTGAGTCTTTTTTGACCCATACTCACTTTAGAATCAGTTTATAAATATTCATAAAATTTCTTGCATTTTGAGATAGCACATCTTGAAAACATTGAGTCTTCTGGTCCATAAACATAGAATATTGCTCCATTTATTTAGTCCTTTGATTCCACTCATCAGAGTTTTATGATTTTCCTCATTTAGATCCTGAACATGTTCCTATATCTTGAATATGTTACTAGATTTATACTTATGTATTTCAGTTTGTGGGGTGCTAATGTAAATTGTATTATCTTAATTTCAAATTCCATTTGTTCATTTTGTTACATAGGAAAGCTTTTGACTTTTGTTTATTAGCCTTTGCTTCTAACTGCAACTTACTATAAAACTTATTAGTTCTAGGAGTTTTTTGGCAATTCCTTTAGATTATCTAGACAGACAATAATCATTTCTGATATTGAAAATTTATAATTCTATCTTCTGTTCTTATTAATTGCCAGCTATTGGCTTATCAATTTTATTGACCTGTCCTAAGAACCAGTTTTTGGTTTCAGTAATTTTTTCTATTGATTTCTATTTCCAATGTTATTGATTTCTCTCCATTTATTTTTCTTTTGCTTACTTCAATTTGTTTTTTTATTTCTAGTTTCCTAAGATGGAAATTGAGGTTATTGATTTTTAGATACTTTAACATATTTACTCAATGCTATAAATTTTCCTCTAAGCACAGCTTTCACTGCATCCTATGAATTTGGATAAACTGTATTCTCATTTACATCAAACATTTTTTTTTTAATTTGTCCTGGCATTTCCTCTCTGAGTCATGTGTAATTTAGAAGTGTGTTATTTAATCTTTACATATTTAGGGATTTTCCAGTTATTTTTCTATTATTTTTTAAAGATTTTATTTATTTGACAGAGAGAAACACAGCCAGAGAGGGAACACAAGCAGGGGGAGTGAGAGAGGGAGAAGCAGGCTTCCTGCCAAGCAGGGAGCCCGATGTGGGGCTCGATCCCGGGTCTCCAGGATCATGACCTGAGCCAAAGGCAGTCGCCAAACCAAATGAGCCACCCAGGTGACCCTATTTTTCTATTATTGATTTATAGTTTAACTCCATGAAGATCTGAAAGCACACTTTCTATTATTTATATTTTTTATAATTATTATGGTCTTTTTTTAGAGCTCAGAATGTGGTCTTGAATTTTCTACGTGAGCTGGAGAAAAATGTGTACTGTCATGTTGGATGAAGTAGAATATAATGTCATTTATATCTAGTTGATTGATAGTGTTGAGCTCAATTTTGCTCTGATTTTCTGCCTTCTGGATCTTTCCATTTCTGAGAGAAGTGTGTTGAACTTTTCAACTTTAATAGTGGATTTATCTGTTTCTCCTTGCACATCTATCAATTTTGTATAATGCAGTTTGAAACTCTGGTGTTTGAGACATATCCATTTGTAATTGTTAGTCTTCCTGGAATATTTACCCCCTTATTAGTATCTAATATGTTCCTTTGATCTCTAGTAACTTTCCTTACTTTGAAGTCTGCTCTGTCTTAAATGTATATAACTATTCTTGATATATATATTTTTTTCTTTTCATTAGTGTTATCATGGTATATTTTTCTCCATTCATTTAATTTAATCATATGTGTCCTTATATTTAAAATAGGTTTCTTATGGACAACATATAGCTAGGCCATATTTTCTGGCCTACTCTAACAATTTTAATTGGTATGTTTAGGTCACAAGGAAACAATTCATAGGTCACTGAGAAACTAATCAATAGATCTATAGCTCAACATATCTAGCTGGATTAGTATTATCTACTTTTGTTATCATTTCCTACTTATTGTGTTAGTTTATTCCTATTTTTGTCTTCCACTTTTTTCTGTCTTGTATATTTTAAATTGAACATTTTGTATGATTCCATTTTGTCTCCTTCTTAGTACATGAAATGTACTTTTTCTTTTTTTAGTGGTTGTCTAGATTTCTCAATATACTTTTACAGCTAATCCAAGTTCTCTTTCAAGTAACACTGTGCTACTGCATAGTAGTATCTATTCTTCTATTCATCCCTTATACTATTGCTGTCATTTATTTCACTTATACATAAGCATATATATATATGTATATATATGTATATATATACATATATATATATACACATATATACATAAGCATACAAATTCAAACATATTGTTGCTATTATTTTGAACAAATTACTTTGTGTTAGGACAATTAGGAATAAGAAACATTAAGGTTTTTAACTTCATTCCTTCTTCAAAAATCTTTTTGTCTTTATGTAGACTCAAACACTGCCCTGTATCATTCTCCTACTCTCTAACGAAATTTTTAAGCATTTCTTGCATGGCAAACAAATTCCCTTTATTTTTGTCTCAGATAGTCTTTATTTCCTCTCCACAGGATAATTCACAGGGTACAGAATTCTAGGTTTGCGGGTTATTTGCCCCCAACATTCTGATTATTCCATTCCACTTCTCTTCTTGCTGAGAAGTCAGACATAATACTTATCTTTGTTTTTGCATAGACTGGCTTTATAAAGAATTTTTCTTAACCTGATTTTTTTGTATTTGAGAAGGATATGCCCTAGATATAATTTTTTGGACATTTATCTTCCTAGTTTTTTCTGGACATTTATCTTCCTAATTTTTTCTAACATCCTGGATCTGTAGTTTGGTATTCAACATTAATTTAAAGAAACTACCAGTCATTATTGTTTCAAATACTTCTTTTTCTTTCTTTTCCTTGTGATATTTATGTTACACCTTTTGTAATTGCCCTATATTCCTTGAATAGTCTTTTCTTTTTTTCTCTTAAGGTTACCATTTTCTTGGCTTTTTGGCTTGAAGATTGTGACATATCCTCTAGCTCAGAGATTCTTTCCTCTGTTGTGTGTAGCATACTTGTCAGTCCATCAAAAGCACTCTTCATTTCTGTTACGGATTTTTTATATCTGGCATTTCTTTTTGGTTATTAGAATTTCCATGTTTGCTTATCTTGCCCCTCTGTTCCTGCATGCTATCTACTTTATCCACTGGAGCCCTTAGCACATTAGTCATAGTTGTTTTAAACTTCCCATATGGTAGTTCCATTATCCATGCCATGTCTGGGTCTGACACTTTCTCTGTTTCTTCAAATGTGTTTTGCCTTTTGGTATGCCTTGTAACTTTCTTGTGATAGGTACAGAGTATGCACTGATTAAAAGACATTGTGGAAGGTGAGCCATCAGTAAGGTGGTTGTGAGGTGTGAGGGAGGGGAAGAGTACTACTGTCCTATGATTAGGTCTCAATCTTTTAGTGAGCCTGTGTTTCTGGACTGTGAACTTGACAGTTGTTTTGTTTTGTTTTGTTTTTTCTCCTTTCTCAGGTGAGACAAGCTGGCTAGGGTGGCCTGGAGTTGAACATTTACATTCAAGTCAATTAAGCTTCAATAATACACCAGTAGTTTAAGCTTCATTTAACTAGTTCCCTCTGGTAACAGGCCTTGGTAAGAAAAGAATATTCGAAAGTCATTAAAAAATGGTTCCTTTTCCCCTTCCCCTAAAGGCGCTTCCCCAGAAGCCTGAGAGTTTTCTAAGATGTGCAATCTGGTTGACCTCCTGGAAGTAAATCTCATAAGGTTTTGCCCCTCCCCCAGTCCTCCCACCATAACTGAATCTCCCTGAGGTTTTTAAATCTTCAATTTCTCCACAGTGAGTCTCCAGTATTTTCATCAGTTATGATCTAGGGTTTCCTCTTCCAGTGCTAATTTCTGTAGTGGTTTCAGCCTGTGAGCCTGCTTCAGTAAACTGTGACTCCCTATTTTTCTTGTCTCTCCCACCTTGGAGGCAATGGTTTGCCTTGTGTCCTCTCTTATGGATCTAAGAAGAGTTGTTGATTTTCAGTCTGTTCATATTTTTACATGTTATTAGGACAAAGTTGGTCTAATGTCCAAGCTTCTTACATGCACAACTGGAAACTCTGCCATATCATTTTAGTATTTATTATTATTTATTTTTAATAACAGCTGAAAATGTTTAAGGTAATAAGATACTTACATAATACTCAGTTAAGTACTTATATAATTGTTTCTGCAACTATAAAAGAAAATACACTAAGATTGTTACCAACAGGAAAAAATTTAAAATTGCAATACAAGCATCTGTTAAAGTATTACGCACTTATAGTTTATTTAATTGGGAAGAAGTATGCTACAGAGAAGTGAGATTATTTAGTTATTTGGTTTACATTTTAGTTCTTCCTCATGTTTTAATTTTATCTAGGTATAATATATAAATGGAGGAGGGTTCACTGAAATTGCACACATTTTCTGTATAGTTATTTCTGTATATCTATTTTTTTGTAAGAGTACCCATAATATTTAAGACATCTCAAATAAATATGACCAGAGAAACAACTGGAAATTACTACCTGAAAGTTTTAGAAACACTCTTCAACCAGTAAGTATTTATAATGATATACTGAATGCTACATTTTCATTTAACTCCCAACCAAATTAGGAAAAAAGAAAATATCTCAAGATTTGGGGAAATTAAAATCTTTGCCTACAGGTTCAAGAAAACACTTCAGTTTTTAACCTTGTGTGTTTTTTTCCTGATTCTATTCTATGAACAAATATTTTCATTGTTGAATTAATGAATGCTACCTAAAATCTTAAATGAATTATCACTGAACTTAAATATTCAGTTATATAACTGAAATAGGTTTCTACAAAATCCGTATGTTGGAACCCTAAACCTCAATGCTTAGGAATGTTACTGTATTTGAATATAGAGCCTTTAAAGATCTGTATAAGTTAAAATTAAAGTTAAGGCTATTAGGAGAGACCCTAATCTGACTTTACTGGTGTCCTTACAAGAAGATGAATTTTGGATGGAGAGATGGAAGGGACACAGAAACAAAGATGAAACACCTGTATGTGCCCCCCTCCCACTGGCTGTAGCTTGTCTTTGCGATGGGGAGTTATTTCCAACATTCTAATGCAGACACAGCACACCCCTGTCCTTATACCCACAGGATCATGCTGTGCAAACTCCCACCAGCATAGGCAAGCCTGCACCCTGGAGAACTGTTTCCAGTGGCCATGTGCTTCATACACAGGGTGATGCCATGGCACATACAGTGTGCCTGCTGCCAGTCAATTCTCCTCTGCCCTGGGTGGTTATTTCTCATGGTCCCTCTACATGGATTACGTGCACTTCAAATCTCCCAAGTACAGTGGCATTCCAGCTCCCACTGCATGCCCACACACTGGACTTATCTCACCTGCACATATGAAGGTTATCATTTGATTGCCAGAGAACTGGACTAGCTCCAGCAGAAGCAATTTAGTGTATATCTTTGCCATCAAGTGGGTTGAAGCCACACCTTCTCTAATGAGGTTTAATCCCTAGCCTTAATTTCTAATCCAGCTCTTTCTTGATGACTCTCAGTGCTCTAGGGTATCTGTTACCTTTACATGTTTTTAAATTTGTCTCCTAATACAGCTTCATAATCAGTTATATTAAACTTCTGTATAATAACTGTCATTTTTGTCTCCATACTGGCCCCAGACTGATATGTGTGTTTTGCCTAATAAGGTATCAGATTTCTTACAAGCAAGGGCTTGAAAGACTGTTGTGTGCTTGCACTTTCTCTTATTTCTCTGTAGCCATCATTAGAATATTCCAAAGAAATCTAGCCAGATGAAGGAATAGGATCAGAAATATGAAAAACATGGAGGGGAGCAACTTTTCACCACTTTTGAGGTAGCAGAGCCAAGATCAGAACTGCCTGGGTGACGCACTCCTGACTGTGGATGCATCAACATGTACAGCTTTGACCAAAAATTAGCTTTTGGCCACATGGCCACCGGAAACGGTTCCCCAGGGTGCAGGTTTGCCTATGCTGGTGGGAGTTTGCACAGCATTATCCTGTGGGTATAAGGACAGGGGTGTGCTATGTCTGCATTAGAATTTTGGAAATAACTCCCCATCGCAAAGACAAGCTACAGTTCACACACTTGTTAGAAATATATCCTTGTTGTTTAGAACCATTAGGTATAGTGTATCCATTATGCAGGAAGACTGTGGCAAAAGATAAATCAATACAGGAACCCATATTACATAAAAATCCTAAACCTTAAATTCTAACTCCATAATTTTCCATCCACATGAAGCCAATAGCCCAACTTTTTAAAATGAATAAAGCAACATTAAGGGAATTAAGGAGGAATTTTAAAATCCCCAACTCTACATAGTTCAGTCTACCATAGAAGATTCAGAACTTACAAAGAATAAGATAGAAATTCAGTATAAATTGGCAAAAAGAAAAAAAACTAAACAAGTTCCTCACTAAAGAGGATTATCAAAACATAGAGAAAGTTGTTCAGCACTATTAGTCATCAGTGAAATGCAAACTGAAAGTCCAATGAATACTACCGCATGTGCACTGTAATAACTAAAGAAAAACAAAGCAAGAAACAAGCAATACTCTTCCAGTTATCTACTGCAGAATAATGAACTACCTTACAACTAAATGGGTTGAAACATCTCAACTTTCTATCTCATGATTTCTGTCTCTTGTGTTTCAAGACTTCTATCAGTTTTACTTTGGGAATTGCTGTGTTTTACATGGCACAAAAGGAAGTCTCGTGGCTGGGACAGTGAAGAATATTCAAGACAATACTACCCATGTGAAAGCATGGAAGGTTTGTGGGAAGGCTGGGATTCACTAGTTCTGTCAAGCCAGAACCCCCCAGCATGGTGGTCTGAGAGTAGTCAGACAACCTACATGGTGGTTCCGAGCTCCAGATGACAGGGTTTCAAGATGCCCACAGAGAAGCTGCAATGCTTCCTATTACTAACTGGCCTTGGGAATTTCAGAACTTCACTTCTCTTACCGTCTACTGGCCAATGAATTCCTCAAGACCAGCCCCACATCAAGAGGAAGGGAATTAGATTCTACCTCTCAGTGGGAAAGTGAGTCAAAAATTATTAGCCATTATTAACCTGCACAATTACAACTATTTGCAAAGAAGGTAAATTTATGGTTGATGGGAATGGCATATCTAGTTTGGAAAACAGTTTGGTAGTACACTCTAGAGTTAATCATAATCATCATCTAACATCCAGCAGTTACTCTTCTAAAAAAATATATACATACACATTTGTTCTCTCAAAGACATGCTCCAAAATGATTATTGTACTGCTATTTAGCCCCAAATGAGAAAATGCAGGCATGTCCTTTAACACTAAAATGACTACAGGCTATGTGACAGACTACAGCAATCTCCCATGCAACATGTTCCTGAAATAAGATTTTTGGCAATTTTATTTTCTAAGGATGGGATGTATATTATCCCCCACACCACCTTGACTCTGAGTAGATTGGTGATCAGTATTAAAGTTACACTACGGGACCTTTGAAGATAAGTCAAGAAATGATGGAAAATTCCTACCTGATTCTCTTGGGTTCCTCATTCTTAGAACCCAAGCCCCATGCCATAAGGAAGCCCAGGCAATCCACAGGAGCCAACCTGGACAGAAATTGCCTTTTGGATGAGCTTCTGCAAACATGTGAACCACAAAGGTAAGCCATCTTTAACATTAACACCCTAGCTCTGAATCAATCTGCCCTAGCTAACATCAGCGGGAGCCAAGGTGAGCAGCCCCATTATCATTGTGCCTAATTACAGGCTTGTAACCAAAATAAATGACTATCATTAATTTCAGCCACTACATTTTGAGGTACTTCTTATGCAGCTATAATAACTGGGACAGAAGGACACACTCATTTTAGAACAAGAAAGAAGGTAAACATCTAAATGCTTTCTGAAAAAAATAGTTTTAGTTAACACTGTTTTAGTAAAAATTGTTGTCATGTTTTAGCAAAATCATAAAAAGCCTCAAGGAGGCAGCTCATAAAGATCTGAAGAAAGGATGTATTATTGGAAGTTGGAGTAAAGAGGCTCCATGTCATGCAGAGGAAGAATTGCCGGCAACACTGTCACCTGTCATACTTTGGGAGACAGGGAAAGTGTCCACTGAACTGGGTGACCTAGCCAAAGGAGATTTTCAGGTAGAATATTTGAAATGCCATTAGGCACCTTCTTACTCTTTATGATAAAATGTAAGAAGAGAGACACAGCATAAAGAAGTGTTTAAATTTTAAAAAGCCAAAACACACTGGGTTGTAAAATAAAATTGTTTCTCATTTCCACCTTCTCCCATGGTAAAATATTCTCAAATTATCAAAGATTGAATCTTAGGACCATAACCACCTTTGTTAAGACTTCAGAAATATTTAAATGAGTGATTCATAAAATCAGACCAAAAAATACCTAAAAATATCCTTAGAGAATATTTTTCAAGACTTCATTAGACAACAGGGCTTCTAAGACTCCTGAAAGCATTGCTCTACACCTGCCTTATGGGAAAGAGTGAGCAGGGAAGAATTTATAGCTGTGGGTTTTGTCTGATATAAATATATATGTAACACAAATAACATATATATCATACACATGCGATTATATCATATATATGGTCATTGTTTTTAGTCACTAGGTCTCCTAGAGTGGTACACAGCAAGGGTAATTGGAATGCCATAGTGTATTCACACAATACAATATGCCTATAGGTGGATGAAAATGACATATACTACAAAAGAAAACACAAGTACATGAATGATTCTTCAGTAATGGTGGGACCAAAAACTGTACGTAAAATATAATTCAATTATGAATGTTTAAAAGTGAACAAAGCCTTCTCATTTTTTAATTTTACAAGTCCTAGACTGGTATCTCTAGGAGGTGGTAAGGATTGGTATGGGTACAAGACAAATTATTTTATACTACCAATGTTCTGTTTCTTGATCATTTGAATGTACTTAATATGGGTGTGTTTTATTAGATTTTATGAAGCTGTATCCTTCTAATTGGTATCCTTTCTCTATATATGTTATAGCTGTGTCTGTTAAGATTCAGTCCTGAAAATAGAAGGGGATAAATCTGATTAAAGCACTCTAGGGTCCTAGCATGACTGGAAGGTCATAAAAGTACTGAGTTATATTATGCTCTAATCGTGTAACAATAATGGCTAAAATGCATGCTATAATCTGGAGGCTAGCCACTAAAAGAAACGCAGAACAGGGTTTCAGTAACAAGCTAATTGTGGAGAAAATTAAATAAATATGATAAATACAGCACTGATCCAAAGAATGGCAAAAGAACAGGAAACATGTAACAGCTATGACAATATGACAAAAAGAACAATGGTAAGTCAAAAACAATCGAGATAGGGGTGCCTGGGTGGCTCAGTTGGTTAAGCGACTGCCTTTGGCTCAGGTCATGATCCTGGAGACCTGGGATCGAGTCCCACATCGGGCTCCCTGCTCGGTGGGAAGCCTGCTTCTCCTCTCACTCCCCTTGCTTGTGTTCCCTCTCTGGCTGTGTTTCTCTCTGTCAAATAAATAAAATCTAAACAAACAAACAAACAAACACAATCAAGATAAATACAACAGGAATTGCTACCTGATCTAAACAGGTCAAAGAAAAATGCATATCAAAAGGCAAAATATGCCAATGATGGTTTTGAATTACTTCACCTGAATAAACTATGGGGTTAAAAAAAAAGAAAAGTCAAAATAGCTCCCTGATAACCCTCCTCTCAGGTTTGGGGTAACACTTGTCTCTTCTGAAACTTAAAATGCTGATGGTAATGGGGTAACCATAAAGCACTTTAGTCTTTTTTTTCATATTTATTTATTTATTTGACAGAGAAGGAGTAGAAGTGGGGCAGGGGCAGAGGGAGAGAGAGAAGCTCAAGCAGATACCACTGAATGGGGGATCCCAATGCGGGGCTCGATCCCAGGACCTCAGATCATGATCTGAGCCAAAATCAAGAGTCGATATTCAACCCACAGCCACCCAAGCTCCCTGTAAGGCAGTTGGTCTTAAGAGAGAACAGGTTCAACATTCCTGTCCCTCTTTCTGTGCCTTTAAACTAGTTATTTTGATTATTTTACACTTCCATTTCCCTCACTTATAAAATGGATAGGAATACTATCTACATTACAGGTCTTGATGGAATGAGTTGAAGAAAGTTCTTAGCAAATTGCCAGGTTCCTAGTCACAATCTATGGTATAATGATTTCTATATATAAAGGATTCAATGCTAATAAGAAATAATGAAAGCTTCAAGTCCCAAGTTCTTTATTTTGATTCATCTCTACTTGTCTAGACATGAAATTTTTTCTTTTTTTTTTTAAGGTAGAGTTCATGTTGCCATATTCCCTAAATTCTTTCATGCTTATACTGATAAAATATTGTGACTGTGGATAATATTCTTGAGTCATATTTTTCTTTCCCTCAATACTTCGAGGACAGTATTTCATTGTTTTCTTGACTTTGACTATTACAGTGGAGAAGTTGGAGGCCAGGCTAATTTTTCCCACATTTAGGTGGCTTTTGGTGTGATTGTCTAAAGAATTCTATCTTTATCCTGAAGTTCAATAGCTTAACTTCAGCCTATGCAGTTTTTGTTAGAATGCTATGACATTTATTAAATGCCCTTTGGAAGCATTAATTTCCATTAATTTAGTGGCGTATCCTTTTCACATAGAAGGATACCACTGGGCTTCACATCATTTCCCCAATTCAATATGGTGGTCTAGAGTCTATTTTTTTGAAGAGAATCACTCTTTTCACTTTATCATGTTGCATGCTTTTCTGGCTGTCAGTAGTTTCCGTTCTTCCTCAGAGTAGGGAAACATGTGCATACTCAGTCTGTTCATCTATATACTTGGGCAGTGTTAATGGGAATTTATCAAAATGTTATCATTTTACCAGGATGATGTTGAAAGGAAGAAGCCACCTTTAGGAACTGTGACTCCTTGCTGCTTTTCCTGCAAGGTCCAATTCCATGAATCTTGTTTTATTCCTTTGCTTAAGGTTTTGAATGTAATTCCATTAAGTTATATCACTTTCCTTATTTTTTTTTGTTTATGCAATCTTATTTCTTTTCATTTGTTGACTAACTTTTACTACTTTTTGTTCATGTCATCATATTTTGGGAAAGGACATTCTATGAAATTTAAATCCACTGTCTTACTTAAGCCCTTATTTACAGCTTTCCAAGAGGCAATTAAGGATACATGTATTTTTTTCCTAAAGATTTTACTTATACACTTGACAGAGAAGAGACAGCAAGAGAGGGAACACAGCAGGGGGAGTGGGAGAGGGCGATGATGCATTGGGCTCCCTGCTTCCCACTGAGCAGGGAGCCCAATGCAAGGTTCCATCCCAGAACCTTGGGATCATAACTTGAACTGAAGGCAGACACTTCATTGACTAAGCCACCCAGGTGCCCCATGGATACATGTATTCAAAGGAGTATCTGAAGGACAAAACTTTCATGAAGAGCTTTAAATAAGCCCCAAAACTTTCAAGACGTCAATAAAATAACCTCAAGAAAATAATTATCCTTAAGAACTGAAAAATATAGGGAAAGCATTTTTTAATAAGTAAAGATGAGGAGAGTCAAAATTAAGATAAGAATTATATGTATTTTGTACAACCACATGAAATATTAGGCGAGGATCATTAACCTTGTACCTTTAGTAACTGTACGAAAGCCACTATGTTCTAATGTACACTGTGGTCGATGAAGTTAATGATTTTTGCAAGTGACACTATCCATAAACTAAATGAAATTCATAAGCATTTTGCAACACCACAAGACTTAAATTATTAAATGATAAATACCACAAAGCACACTTACACATTTAAAAACTGTAAGCATTAAGAAAAAAAGAGGAGTTATGAAGTGTTAAAATCTTAATTACACGTTCAACCTTATACACTGTGGGTACTGAATTATATCTATAGGCTTTCTTATAATTCTGAAATTGTGACTTGTTCTTTCAACATTATGGTTGCTGTTTCTAATTCTGAATAATGTTATCAAACATGATGTTCTTTAAATGATTATTTTATTACAGATTGGTATCTAGCTCTTCAAAAGAAATCAATATAGAATTTGAGGGCACCTGGGTGACTCAGTGGTTTAAAGCCTCTGCCTTCGGCTCAGGTCATGATCTCAGGGTCCTGGGATCGAGGCCCATATCAGGCTCTCTGCTCAGCAGGGAGCCTGCCTGCTTCCTCCTCTCTCTGTCTGCCTGCCACTCTGCCTACCTGTGGTCTCTCTCGCTGTCAAATAAATAGAAATCTTTTAGAAATCAATATAGAATTTGAGAATATCTTAGAATTTGAAACCTCAGTGGAACTATAGAAATCAGATACTACCAAATCCTTTGTTTTACTGATGAGAAAAAGAATCTCCTAGATGTTCAACCTTGCCAATCTTCTGGTTTATATATATAACTCATAATAGAATAGATGTAATTCTTTCTTTAAGGAAGAGAATACATATACTGTCATGTTTTTAGAAAAATAATTTCAATTTCTGTTTTATTCCTAGAATAAACATATAATTGCGCACAATTGTGACTGCTTTCAAAATCTAATCACAGTATGATTTTTTCCCCAACGTTATCAAAAATTAATTAAACCATTTCTGTAAAAATTAATACATATTTTTTTCTATTTTCAATATTTGATTAATCCTTGGCCTCCAGCTTTCTAGACAGTTTTGGTTGTGTGGGATCAAGATTGGGAAGCTGAAAGGGGCTCTGTATTTGAAAGGCTCCATTTCTGCTAAGCCCCATTTCCTCATGTTCTATATTTTGCATCTGAGTAAAAATCAAAGAAGCTATGTTCCCACTCCAAGAGAGACACAAGAAAATTAATCATTCTTTGAACTTTGTCCTAGGCCCCCAAACATCAAACACTAACTAGCAAGAGCCAGATCTCAAACACATTCCAGGACATTGGCTTTGAACAAACCTCAGCTGACACTGGTATCAATACCCTCTGCCTTCACGGATCTATAAAATAACACTTATTAGTCCTGAGCCACGCAGGAGCCTCCCGACACTGGATTCTTGAAGGAACATGTATCCAGGACTCCTCTCCAGTATAAATCGCTGACCCCAAGCAAATGCAAGTCATCCTCCTCTACCTTCTGAGTCTCCCAGACATCCTGTGTGCTATACTCTGTTGTTAACACTATTCAATAAACTCTGCTTCTGGGGCACCTGAGTGGCTCCATCAGTTAGGCATCTGCCTTCAGCTCAGGTCACTATTCCAGGGTCCAGCCCCAAATCTGTTGGAGCCTGCTTCTCTTTCTTCCTCTTCCCACCCCCAACCCTTACCTCCCATTCCTGTCCTCTCTTACTCTCTATCTCAAATAAATAAATTAAATATTTAAACAACAACAACAACAACAACAACAACAACAACAACTCTGTTTTTACTTCCTCTGGCTCATATCTGATCTTTCTTGCACAAAGCCAAGCACCTTCTTGGCTGGTCCTGCACCACTGCCTCCCCCGCCATCCTCTCCACTAGTACCCAGCCTGCTTGCATCAGGATATCTTGAGCCCCAGCCAGGAATTAGCACACATGCAGATCTAGAATGAGGATATGAGATTCAAATTGTAAATTCTTATATCACAGAATTCTGATCTTGTTTCCAAAAGTATGACCAACAGTGCTCTACAGAGGGGGGCTAATGTTATGAAATTGAAAAATAAAATTTTAAAATAGAATATTTCTCTCCAAAATAACACATTTTAGTATTTTAGAAAGAGAGAATGCAACAGAGATATTCTTGCCAGTTACATCTCTTTGTGCACAGAAAGTAGAAAAGTGTTAGATTTCTGAGAAAATGTACAGCATTTGGAAAGGAGGAAATTCTAATTTTTTCAGTACAAGTGTGAGCAAATGTCACCTAAGACCTACCTGAATCTTGGGTACAAAAACTCTCTCATTAGAATAGAGTTCCTATAATTATTGCACAGGTAACCTTTAATATTAGTACAAAAATAGAAGTTCAGAGAGACTCAATATGGTACAACAGTAATAAAAATTGTTAATTCTTAGAGAAAGATAAATGTCATCCCTCTTTTCCTAGGCTTTCGATTCCGGGACACCTCAGAAAAGGAGGTTCAAAGCAAGCTGTGTCACATTGTGTTTCTTTGTTTTTCAAATTCTATCACTGGATCGTTCATAAATAATTTACATCAACAAGTGAACATATCTATTTTCTAAATATCGTCTATTTATCAGCATTATAGATATACTCCTTTAACTCCAATTTTCCTGGATAGCTTTGAAATAAGTTGTCTTTTGCTATTGATGCAATAAATAACATTTAAATCATTAATCAGTCTAATATCACCCAGCTTCACAGTTAAGGAATTATACCATTATTGAATTTCTTTCAATTATTATTAGGTAATTTTAGAATCAGAAATATGGTAGAGTTTGCTGTACTATGTTCGTTCCTAGTTTGGGTTCAACTAAGTGTAAGACTAATTTCATGTTCAAATTAGCAAAGTGCAAAATATAAAAGATACACACTAATTATAGACTCCTAGTCTTCCTTGTAATAATTTATACTCAGCCAGTATATACAGCACCACTCTCCATATTCCCATCCACACCATCCCTGCCAGTCATTGCTTCCAGTGTAAAAGCAACATATTCTATCTTCTTTCATTCAACTCAGCTACTAAAATGTCCCAATCCACTTCTTACTCTGAATTGATAACATGGCGATTCTTCCAGTGTGTAGTATTGATGTCTTTCCCCTTACTCATCCTCTTCATCTCTTTTCTATGCTCTTCACACACAACACTAATTTTATGTACCAGGTTAAGGATCCCAAGGTTTTCTTCTCCCTTCAATTTAATATACTGTTTGTACTTACCTGGAATATTTAACAAAATTCCTATAAGAGTCTAAGTATCTGGACTGTCAAGGACATATATAACTACCATCCATGCTTCACTCTATATACAAGGTTGATGGGTGCCTGGGTGGCTCAGTTGCTTAAGAATCTGACTCTTGATCTCATCTAGATCCAAGGTTGGCAGAACAGGCCTACATAATGTTGATTAAAAAAATTGACATTTTATGACCTGCAAAGCAATGCTGGGAACTAGATGGACTCAATGTTGCATCCTCATTTACAACATCATGAAATCCAGGTTAATTCAAATAACTTAAGAAGATAAAAATACAAGCATGACACTATCAATAAAGTGATAGAAAGACATGAAGAGTTTTTAAGAAACTTATTATTTGTGACCTCTGATTTTTGTTGGTTGGTTAAGTCCCACTCCCCAGCCCAGCCCAATGTGATCTCTCCTTTTCTTTATTCCTCTGTAACCCTGAAAGCTAACTTGTGAGTTTTCCACAATTCAGTATTTTTTTTTCCTGCTGGCTTTGAGATTAGAGCAAAGTGAGGTGAGATACATCCTCCCTGCTCTCCCAGCTTCAGAGTCATATCCCTCTGAGAGTAGCAGCTACCTTCTCTGGAGGCAGGGAGACCACCTCCACCAGCTCAGCTAGGGGGCTGGGACTCCTCAGCTCTGTCACTGACTTCTAGTAACATCATTTCACCTCTTTCTCCCTAAGGAATGGTAAGGTCTTCCCAGCAATGCTAAATTCTGGGTGCCTATATTGAAAACCTGGGCATTCTTTTATCCCAAACCACTCTAAAAAGTCATTCCATTCTCTTCAGTAATACTTTTTTAGATGAATCTGTTTTTCTGCCTAAACCCTAATACATTATTATAATGCCAAATGCTAATATTTAATAATAAAAACATATGATTTTTTGATACTGTCATAGTAATATATTTAAGAATGCTTATATCATAAATAAAGGGTATTGTCATTTGGCTCTCGGCCTCTGTTGTTTAGGGGAAAAAAAGTGGAAAAAAAGTGAGAGAGAGGAGTAATTATAAAGGGAACATCTAGAGATTTGATTTGCACATGTATAGTTTTGCAAAGACTGAAGATGTCTTGCATTGATTAAACCCATGCCATCAAATTCAAGTATAAAGTATAAAGGCACAATATCAATCTACATGGTTTTTCTCTCTCACTGTAGAAACTTTGTGGTGTGATGAGTTACAGGACTTACAAACTTTTAAACTATGTTTTAAAAGAAGTTGAAAATTAAGCAGAAGAGATTTCTTATATGCCCCCTAACCTCACACATGCCTGGCCTCCCTCACTATGAAGATCCCACACCAACATGCTAAATGTGCTCTAACCTAACCCATGAGCCAACATTGACATTATAATCACCCAAAGTCCACAGTTTACATTGCATTTCACTCTTGGTCCATGTTCTATAGGTGTGAACAAATATGACATGTACTCATCATTAATGGTATCACAGAGAGGATTTTGGCTGCCTTCAAAATCCTCTGTACTCTGCCTGTTTATCTCCTTCCCAATACCTGGCAACCATTGATCTTTTCACCATCTCTGTAATTTTGCCTTTTCCAGAATTCTATATAATTGGAATCATGCAAGACATAGACTTTTTGGGGCACCTGGGTGGCTCAGTTGGTTAAGCGACTGCCTTCGGCTCAGGTCATGATCCTGGAGACCCGGGATCGAGCCCCACATCGGGCTCCCCGCTCGGCGGGAAGCCTGCTTCTCCCTCTCTCAGTCCCCCTGCTTGTGTTCCCTCTCTGGCTATGTTTCTCTCTGTCAAATAAATAAAATCTTAAAAAAAAAAAAAAGACATAGCCTTTTTGAAATGGTTTCTTTCACTTAGTACACCAATTCCCTCCATGTCTTTTCATGGCTTGATAGATTTCTTTTTCTTTTTAGTACGTACATTCTTTTAGCATTTCAACTGATTGATCAGCAAAATGCTACCAAATTGACTCTAAAGAACACTTGCCAGTCTTAGCATCAGAGATGCTTCAGCATTGCCATGTATCAACTTGACCTGATACTGACTGGTTATGATGTGATGAGCAAGGATTGAAGAATAATTAGAAATAGGCCTTGCAATCTATTTGCCTGGTTTGAAATCATGGCATATCAAGCTGTGTGTCCTTGAACAAATTATTTTTCTTTTGACTCGGTTTCTTCATCTGTAAAAGTGGAATTAGTAGATACTTTAATGTGTGGTTGTGATTATCAAATGAAGTGTTTGAAAATATACAGAAGGGATTAAGCACCAGTGAACATTAATCATATTATATTTAGGACAAAGAAAGATAACTCATCAATATTCCTGAAATCCAATAATATTGATATCTCAGAGAGATATTCTTGGGCTTATTTCTATTATTATCTTATAGATTCCCAAATTATTGTATTTTTCTGAGTGGTATTCTTACAATTCTGTTGGCATGAAGAAAGGTCAGGCAGGAGGACCATAAAAGTAACTAAGTCCTGGGGTTCTGAGCCACAATTCCTGGCCAAGCTTTGTCATATACCTGATTTCCATATTGGAGACATAAAATAAAAAGTTATTTAAAATAAAAAATTTTAAATTAGTGAGCTAAACACAGAATGAAAGTGAAATAAACTTACATAGATGGTATTTGATTAAATGAAATCATAATTTGGGTAATTCTTCAAATACAAGCACTGAAATGAGCAAACCCTCCGACAGGGTAACTTGAAGTCAAGACACAGCGAGTTGTTGATTACCAAAGGAAAAATAAGTTTCTTTGAAGAATGTTGGGGGATTCCATTAATGTGCTTAGTTTTCTGTTATCATTGTAGGGAGTCTGAAATTGAGATGACAAGGGTGTCTCCAACGCTTACCTCAACTACGGTGTTTCAGTGAATTACAAACTGCATGTTGTCTATTTGAATTTTGATGGAAAGCTCCAAAACAAAATGAAAAAACCCAAAACAAAGTTTTAATATTAACTTCAGCTTTCTTTTTTTTTTAAAGATTTTATTTACTTATTTGACACATACATAGAGAGAGAGCACACAAGCATAAACAGGAGGAGCGGCAGGCAGGGGAGAAGTAGACTTCCTGCTGAGCAAGGAGCCAGATGTAGGGCTCAATCCCAGAATCCTGAGATCATGAACTGAGTGCAAGGCACCCAGGTGCCCCTCAGATGCCCCCCAGGTTCCCCTAGTTTTAATTTTTTTAATGGAGAAAAAGATTCATGGTAAGGTTAAACCAGGAGCAACACTGTAAGCGCTTCAATTGAAATGGCAAACCCTTAAAGAAATTTGCTGTAATCTTCTAGAAAAAAATGATGCTAATGAAAGTGAAGTACAGCATGTTGATTTAAAATGAGATTAACAATAAGAGGAAAACAGAAGGAAATAATTATAAAATGTTGAAAATATAAGAAAAGCTTCTAAATTAGTAACAAAAGACCAATGAGATTTTTAATAGATTGTAGTTTTAAAACCTTACAAATGGACTAATACAAAATAAAACACATTTATTTAAATGTCATTTGGGTATTCTTTTTGTTGTGAATGGCTGCTGGGTGGTATTCACAAAGACTTGGTCTCTAAGCTGTGTCTCTCATGGAAAATGTTTAATTTATTTTCAAAGCAACTCCCTTCAGGATGGTTGTTTATCTCCTATTTCCTTTCCCCAAAAGATAACTCAGCTTGGGTGGCTATTTTTTCAAAATTACACATCTCCTTAGGTATTGCTTGTTTATTTCTAAATGGTCTTTCTCTAGGGTAATGTATGGAACATTTGCTTTGTCTGTAATAAAGAATGACTATGTTTTATTAATGAATAGTTCATGCTAGCATGTAAAAGCTAGACACAAAGTGATTCTGAAATTCATATATATGAAAACATCTTTAGTTCTTTGCGATTTAATTTAAATCTATAGCATTTACTTTTTAAATTCTGTCATATCTTACATTACTAAAACAAAGAAAGGAACAGCTCCTCAAAAGTGTTTTTTGTTGCTGTTGTTTCCTGGGGTTTTGTTTGTTTTGTTTTACAAAGTTGTTTTTATACCATAGCAAACAGTACTCTACAGAGATAGTAGTTCTTTCTACAGAAACCATTTCAAATGCGGGTGGAATGAGATACGACACAATTTTAATGTTTATATCACCTCTTAAAAAATCCAAATAATTCTTATGAATCTATTTCATTGCATGTAGGATTTATTATAATAACTGCCAAGAAACTCAGTTGAAGTAATCAAAGTGTGGGCACAAATTTTAAAAGACATAAGTATATAATCTACAACTAAGAAGGTGACTCAGTCAATTTTCTGCACTCACTGCATGAGCTAACACTAGTTTTCTTTTATAATAAGATAGAATGGAATGACCTGGACTCTGCCACCCACAGTGTCCTTTCTAAGATGGTGTCTGTGTATATGGTTGATGGACTTTAAAAGATACAAGGCACTTACTCAACTACTCCAGCTTCCATTTTACTCAAAATTTTGGCAGCTATTGACATTTTCCTAGGTTCTTCTACTTTTAACCAACCAATCTGAAATTAACACTTCAGAATATTCTATCACATTAAAGTCTTGCATTATCACTTTGTTTCCATTTATGAGTCATCTCCCCTTTTACTACTCTTCTATTGGCACTCTCTGGTCTAACTCCTGTAACAACTTCCCAGAAGTTAGGTTATCTATTTTTAAACAAGCCATCTTCAGATAAAGATCTCAAAAATGAGTATTATAAAAGTTGAAGAAAATATTTATTGAGTACTGAAATAATGGGAATTATTCTAAGTATTATCTCTTTCAATATTGAAAAGATCTTTTTCTTAACTAATGAGCAAATGCAAACTCTAAGATATCCTACAGCTTCCTTTATATAATGTGTCTAATTAAGAAGAGACACCAACACTGAAAATCTGTCTATCTTGAAATCTGCACAGGGTCACACATGCTGCTGCCTATCAAAAACATATCCCCCTACTCATCACTTGAAATTACAAGGTTTACTGTTGAGTATCACAAAGCTATGAAAGAAAGCAAAGTGTGCTTTTATTTGTTTGTTCTTTAATGGTGTTTCGGGTTTGTGAGGGGGGGAGTTTGGGGTCAGGAGCAGGGAGGATCCTGCTGATACCACCATGAGATAATCACAAGCTTGACAAACCTCAGCCGACCACTTTATACAAGTTCACTTAAAATTTTCATTGGATTATGTGCAGTGCTACCTCTATGAAAATACTAACAGATTAGGAAACTTTCTAGATTCTTATGTGGCACGTAAGGAACTCAAAAGTCACTGCTCTGTCCAACAGCAAGTGAAAAGCTGAAGAAACTGAAAAATCTACACCTGTTCTTAGACCTATCAGAAAAGGAAGGTCACAGGGCAAATCACTGTCCCCCAAAGTGAAGAGACAGGCAGGCAAATTGAGGAAACAAAACCTACCTGAACAGAAAGCTCCATGGGAATAAAAACCAATAAAAACTGACAATTGGCCAGAGTCTCATATAGACACGTCTAAGCATTCCCAACTCCACAAATCTAGTCCACAGGGAATCCCCACAGTTTTAGGATTCTGATCTCTTGGAGTTCAAGCTGGTTATCATTGTGGAAATTGGAGAAAAATTCTTTCAGTCTCCCAGCAGGGATAGGGTAAAAGTAACCATTTTGAAATATACCAGATCATTATGTTCTTCTTAACCAGGCCTGCCTTTAGAAGAAACACTTTACCAGAGTTTAACCTGCTGAACTTTTTTCCAAATCCTAACAGATCTGGGAGATGAGAAATACCCAACTCCAGTGCAGTCTCCGCATCCTGCCCTACCTGGGTGCAAAGGGGATCTCAGAAATACTTGTAAAGTTCATAGCATAGAGGCACAAGCTCATTTAAAGATTGAAACTAATCATAGGACCATCGAACATTCCCCTCCCCCTACAACTTATCACATTACTAAAGGCCTATTTACAGCGGCTCCTTTCACCTAATATATTATGTCTGGTCCTCAAGGCAAACTAGCAGGAGAAAAACACCCTATTTTAAGAGACAGAATACCAGAACCAGAGTCAGATATGGCAGACATGTCAGAATTATCATAATGGAAATTTAAAACAATTTTTATTGTTTTAATTAATCAAAATCCTACTGGATCTAATGGATATAGCAGATAGTATGCAAGAATAGATGAGCAATCTAAGTAGAGAGAAGAAATTCTGTTGGGAGTTAAAACTAAAAGAGATCAAAAACACTGTCCCCCAAAGTAAAGAATGCTTTTGATAGGCTCACTTGTAGACTGGACATGGCTAAAAACATAATCTCTAAACTACAGTAAAACTTCCAAAATTACAAAGATGGGGCGGGGGGGGGGACAGAATTCCTAAGAACTGTGTGGGACAACTACAAAAGGTCTATTATGTGCATACTGTTAACACCAGCATCATCACAAGAAGGAGGAAAAAAGAACAGAAGCAATATTTTCAGCAGTAACAACTATGAATTTCCCCAAATTAATGGCAGACAGCAAGCCACAGATCCAGAAAACCTAGAAAAAAATAAGCAAGATAAATGTCCAAAAACTCTCCCTACATATTACATGCAGTTTGTGGGAAATCCAAGATTAAAACAAACAAACAAACAACACTCTTCTAAGTAACTGGGGCAGGGTGGAGGGTGGGGAGGGAACATACCTTACCAATGAAAAAGCAAAACATTACATAGGACTTTTCCTGACAACTTTATAAAAAGCAAGAATAGAGAAGAATGAACTCCTTCTTAGTTTAAATATCTTTTATTTATTTATGCATTAAATACTGTGCCAGGTATTTTTTTTAAAGATTTTATTTATTTATTTGACAGAGAGAAACACAGCCAGAGAGGGAACACAAGCAGGGGGAGTGAGAGAGGGAGAAGCAGGCTTCCCCCAGAACAGGGAGCCTGATGTGGGGCTCGATCCCGGGTCTCCAGGATCATGACCTGAGCCGAAGGCAGTCGCTTAACCAACTGAACCACCCAGGTGCCCCATAGAGAAGAATGAAATTCTTAAAGTGTTGAGAGAAAGGAGGAAAAAAAGTAAAAATAACAACCTAGAAATCTGTGCCCTGTAAAACATACTTCAAAAATAAAGGAGAAAAAAAAAAAGACTCTAAAAAAATTATAATAATAAATAAATAACCACAGAGGATTTCTGTGGCAAGGAAGCTTACATACAATACAATACTGTAATGGTGACTACATGTCATTATATATTTGTCCAAACCCATGGAATGCATAATTCTAAGAGAAAATCCTAACATAAACCAGGGGTTTGGGGTGATGATGTGTCAAGGTAATTTCATCAATTATATCACATATGGTGTAGGATTTTCACAGTGGGGCATGTTGTGTATTTGTGGGAATGGGGCATAAATGAAACTTCTGTGTTTTCCTCTCAATTTTGCTGTAAGCCCCAATGTGTTTTTAAAAAATAAAGTCTATTTAATAATTACAAAATTTGGGGCACCTGGGTGGCTCAGTTAGTTAAGCATCTGCCTTTTGCTCAGGTCATGATCCCAGGGTCCTGGGATCGAGCCCTACAATGGTTGGGCTCCCTGCTCAGTGGGGAGCCTGCTTCTCCCTCTCTGTCTGCCTGTCACTATGCCTACTTGTGTTCTGTGTCAAATAAATAAATAAGATCTTAATAAAATAAAATAAAAATTACAAAAATTACAAACAGAACACAATAAAATGCAAATAGACATATATTTTGACATTTCTACCTCATGGTTAAACAGAGATTCTTTGTTTTAGATTTTTATTAATTTGAGAAAGACAAAGTTTGTGAGAGAGAGAACATGAGCAGGGTGAGGGGCAGAGGGAGAAGCCAACTCCCTGCTGAGCAAGGGAGCCTGATGCAAGGCTTGATCCTAGGCCCCTGGGATCATGACCTGAGTCAAAGGCAGATGCTTAACCAGCTGAGCCACCCAAGTGCCCCTCGAGATTCCTGTAATTTCTTTGCTAGAGTCTTTTCGCTCTAATACACTGACAATGAAGTGGAAGGAAGTTTTTTTCAGAAAAAGAACAAACAGCAATCCCTATAAAGTCAACCCCACTCCTTGCCTCATACCATTTATAAAAAGCAATGAATTCACCTAACACTTAGAACTGAAAGTGTCACTTTTTTAGAAGAAAACATAGGGAAACTCTTATGACCTCAGTTTAAGAAAGTATTTCCTAAAGAAGATTTTTTAAAACTGGTTAAATGTGACACATCAAAATTTAAATTTTCTTTTCAAAAGACCCAGTTTTAAAAAATACTAAAAATACAAAGAAGACTATAAGAAAATATTTCCAAAATAAAGATCTAATAAAGGATTTGTATACAGAATAAAAACTCTTACAATTCAGTAATAAGATAAATATACTCGTTTTAAACTGGACAAATGATTTAAATAGAGAATGTAGCAAAAAAAAATGTACAAACAAAAGAAAACAAAGAAAATGTACAAAAGGCCAGTTGGCATGTGAAAGGATGATTAATGTAATTAGGGAAAAGCCAACCGGAATCACAAGGAACCATCACATACTCAGTGGCTTAAAATCTTCAGTACCAAAGATTGACAAAACACAAAGACACTGGAGGATTTGCAAGTAAAACTGCAAAATGGCCATCACTCTGGAAAACGTTTTGGTGGTTGTTTATGAAATTACACAAATACTTACCACCTGACCCAGGAATTCCACTACTAGGTATTTACTGAGAAAATGTATTCCCACACAAAGACTGGTACCAGAATATCTATTCAATACAGCTTCCTTTATAATAGCCAAAACCTAGAACTCAACCCAAATGTTATCAACTGGTAAACACATAAGCAAATTGTGGTACACCCACACAACGGAGTTCTATGTAGCAATATCGTGGAGGAATCTAAAAACATCAGGCTAAGTAAAAGAAGGTAGACACAAAAGAATTAGGATTCCACACAGTTGAAATTCTAGAAAAGGCAATACTTTGGTAAGTAGATCAGTGGTTTTAAGGATTGAGGGATTAGGGCAAGAGGATGACGGCACAGGAAATTTGGGCAATGATGAAAAGATCCTTAATCATGACTGTGGTGGTAATTACTTGACAGTATAAATTTGTTGAAATGTATCAGACTGAACACTTAAATCTGGTGAATTTTATTTTCTGAAAGTTATATCCCAATTGACTAAAATTAAAACAAAAATGAAACTTTCTTGAAAAGTAGCAATCATTATAAATGGTATTTTTTAGCTTCCTGCCCCGAAAAGGATGCACCAAGGTGAGGGAATGGGTGTCAGGCTGAGGAACTGACTGTGGAATTGTCTAAATTCAGACAGAGAACAGCAACGTCTATGGGAACACAGGCCATCCAAGTGACAGGCATGCAGAGCCTCAGCCAGGAGCTCAGGGGGCATTCTGCTGCTTGAGGCTCAAAGTTGTCACTAAGCCTTTCATCAGTTGTTATGACACCCATCCCAGGGTATTCTCCAGGGATTATTTCCTTCAACCCTGGAGTATGGATCCTAATTCTACGATTTCTTATGTTGCCTGCATAAACATTCTTGAAATAGATCCATCTTCTCTACATTAACAATAATGGACTACTGAATTTACTTTGCTCCTATCATTTGTCTCTTGTTTTAAAAATAGTATCTTTTGGGGGTGCCTGCAGATTGAGTTGGTTAAACATCTGACTCTTGATTTCAACTCAGTTCATGATCTCAGGGTCAAGAAATTGAGGCCCATGCCCCATACCAGGCTCTGTGCTGGGTGCAGAGCGTGCTTAAGATTCTTTCTCTCCCTCTCCTACCTGCCCCTCCCTAACCTGCTTGCAGGCTCCCTAGGAAAAATAAAAATAAAAAATAGTACTTTTTTAACTTCAAGATTTCAACAAAATAGAAATGAAAATATGGGAATTGCCTATAATTCCAGTATTAATGACAGTTTAGAACAAATATATGACTTTTTCCCAAAGGGACCAATCAGGAAACAGCTTTTGCCCCAAAGATACATTGTGTACCAGTAGCCCATTACAAACCACATCATATTTCTCCTGTTGCTCCTACATGCCCTCATTATCCTCTGGCTACTCCTCACTCCTGTCTTGGATTTTCTCTGGTCTGTTCTTAGGTCCCCTTTCCACAGGACTGCTCCTAACTAGTCTCCAGCTCTTCAAGTATAATGAAGTTTCAGGGCAATAGCTTTTCTAGTAGGAGATACATACGATGAAGGCTCCAAAGGAATGAATCTGAGAAACTGCTTTTCATGCCCATGACAAGGAAGATTCTAGGTTATGGATTTCTGCCTAGCATCCTTCACATATATAGACCATCCTGGGTTTCATCCATTTCAAAACTGACCCTGACTTAGAATCAAGCTGTCACCTTTAAAATAACTACAGCAACTACTCTTTGATTACTCATGGATGAGGAATAGGGATTTCTGGATAACAGAATTCTCTTTTTCAAAAAGGTTTACTACAACACGAACTTAGTCTGTGAGCTGAAATATTGTTAACTACCCGATTTCATGTTGTGAAATAAAATTCAATAGATCTTTCACTACTCCATGAGAATTTTATAATCTTGAACCCCCTATTATACTGCATTATGATTTTTATGGGTTTATAGCACCAGATACTGTTTATCTTTCCTTGTTACCATAGATACCCTTGCTCAGGAAGCTGTGTGAATTGCACCCAGTGTTACTGTTGAACAGAAGAGCCTAAATCTAATCCTAGCTTTCTTTCGAAATCACCTGGAACCTATTCTCTTGCCAATCAAGTATTACGAGTATCAGTTATCAATGAGTCTCAGGTGCATATTTACAAATTAATAGAATTTAACTTTGTACTTTTAATTCTACATAATTCTGAATACAAGCACCCCTTCAAGTCACTTATTTGGTATTTGATAAAGTTTATGTTAATACTACAGAATAATCTCCATATGCCCCACAATTCCTTCATTCATTCTTACTTCCTTTTAGCATTTTTTTCTGTTATTTACTATTTAGAGCATTTCAAAACAGTGAGTCTGATTGGGAAGAGACCTTAGAAATTTTTTTTTCAAAATAGAAAACAAAAAATATTTATTTCTTTTAAGTACAAAGATGATAATATTTAAGAAAAAAATGTACTATAGAATAAGTACCTCTAAAAGATGGGATTTAGCCCTACCAATTATAGACTTGAAAGTATGGATATTGAGAAATAGTGTTTTGCAAGACTAAGGCATGAATTCAATCATGACTTTGGCAGTTGATGTCCAAAAGGAAATCTTTGAAAAGGGAGTTAGTGATCTCCTTCCCCTTGCTAATAGTGGAGTTTCTACTTCAAATATCTAAGTTGATTTCTTTCTCATTTTGTAGAGCAAGCAGAAAATCATAGTACTGGATTTAGTAGATACAAATAAACTATGCTTTCTGCCCACTATATAGCTCCACTTGGTCAATTTTAAAGTCATTACTTAACTCATCTGACTATTTTCCAGGTCCTATCAAATTATTTCAGTAACTGAAATCTGGTATTTTTAAAATTTGTACAAGTCATTTTCTTCTTAAAGTAGCTGCCTAGAGTTAGTGCAATTGAAGTTGACTTCAGAAATGTAATACAAAAGTGCCTCTTATCTCAATTTGTGGGGTGCTGCTATGGGTCCTTTTCCCAGAAAAGAAAATCTGACACAGTGGATTGTTGGGCAATGCTTTCAGGAACAACCTCTGTAAAGGGGTGATGAAAGCAAGACCATACAGAAGTTGAACAGCAATATATTTGTGACAGGCCTCAGTCGACATGCTGACTGGCTTTGATGACCTTTCAAGAGTTGTCTACAACTGAGGCCAAGGTGCTGTACCCCTGTTTCACCGTGAAGGTAGGCACTATAACCCTGTGGGCAAGGAAGCTCCCCTCAGACAGGGATAGTTCTTAGGAGGAAGCGATTGTTAGCCCTCATAAGCCAACACTCACAACAACTGGGGACATCAGGGCTTTGGTCCTACAGAGGCTCTCCATAACATCCTGAATCTTTCCTTACATGTCCCAACAGGACATTTAACAAAATATATTTCCTTTCCATGTGCCTGTATGGCATCTGGAATTCCAATATTAGATCAATTTCCCTGAATATGATAGTGAGTCTCAATCTGTTTTCTTCAGAATCACTTGTCTCAGATACAGTGTTGCAGTGCTCACGTTAGGGGTGGGAACCCAATACCATTTATTACTTCATTTTTCTAGACTGGAGGAAGTGCTGATTTCCTTTCAAATTATTTGGCCAGAACAACCAGACCTTTATCTCGACAATAGTTATCTGAGTATGGTTTCTTTTGAAAAACAAAAACAAAAACAAACCTTCCACTATAGAAAAAAATACCAAAAACACTGGACTGAGATAAAGTCATCAACAAAAAAGTGGAAGTGCATTTATGATACAATTTCTGTGACAGAAACTCCCATGTTCTGGAATTCTAAGCAGATTTCCAGAGCTATTTGTGTACCTCCCTCTAATATATCTGCACCCAAATTTCAGTTGGCCTCCATTTCCCCAAACTCTGATCACCTCAATTCATCGAGACCACTATGTTCTAATTTCATTTATCTGCTGAACTCCATGATCAGAAAAATGGTTCCAGTCTATAAGCAGGGGTGATACTATAGCATATCTAATTTGTTAACCCATTTTTTTCAGAGATATTTCTATACTATTTTTTAAAAGATTTTATTTATTTATTTGACAGAGAGAAACACAGCTAGAGAGGGAACACAAGCAAGGGGAGTGAGAGAGGGAGAAGCAGGCTTCCCGCCAAGCAGGGAGCCCAAAGCAGGGCTCGATCCCGCGACCCAGGACCATGACCTGAGCCAAAGGCAGATGCTTAACGACTGAGCCACCCAGGCGCCCCATATTTCTATATTATTATTTCTGAAAATAATTGTCTCATATATTAGTTCCATGCATCTTATTTTTTCATTTTGGTGGCAGGAGGACATGCCTAGTAGCAGTTACCACTACATGACAGCCCTAAAATCTTTTTGGGAATCAAGTACAAAATTTACAACAAATCCCAAAATACATGTATTTAGAACAGTATACATCAGTTATGCTTAATAATGTAAAAAAAAAATCTTTAAATCCAAAAATAGAATAGTAAGAAACAACATGAAGCATATCCCATACATACAAGAACATATATAAACTAGGAAATCCATTAACATATTTCACTAGATAACAAAAAAATGAAAATGGTGTGATTATATCCATATATACTGAGGTTATTATATTGTCCAACAGCTTGATTTTTGATTTTTTTTAAAGATTTTATTTATTTGACAGGGAGAGATTTGACAGGCAGAGAGAGAGGAGGAAGCAGTCTCCCTGCTGAGCAGAGAGCCCGACGATCATGACCTGAGATCATGACCTGAGCCGAAGGCAGAGGCTTTAACCCACTGAGCCACTCAGGTGCCCTTGATTTTTGATTTTTAAAAGTTGCCTTAAGTAGATATATTTTCCTTAAGACAGTTTCAAAAAATCTACTCAGTCAACAAGTTGTTATTCATATTAGCTATCTACTTTAACCACTTTTATTTAAGGTTTTCAAGTCACTACAGTAATAAAAGTCATAGACAAAGTCTTAAATTATCACTATTTATAAATAATTTCATTACTTCAATAGAAAATTCAAAATATCTGGCTGAAAAAGGACATAAATATTTAGGAATCCCTATGGGAGCTGGATTTAATATTAACATAAATACATCACTATCCCTCCTACATAGAAAAATAACTTATTAAACAAAAGACTGGCTCATTGAAAAGATAAACAAGATTTAAAATCCTTAGCTAGATTCACCAGGAAAAAACGGGACTCAAAATCAGAAATGAAATAGGAGACATTATAGCTGATACCACAGAAATACAAATCATCATAAGAGACTACTACAACTACAATTATATGCTAGTAAATTGGACAGCATATAAAAAAGGATAAATTCCTAGTAACATATAATCTTCCAAGACTGAATCATGAAGAAACAGAAAATTTGCATGGAGTAATTACTTGTATGATTAAATCAATAGCCAAAAACCTCCCAAACTCCAGCACCAGACCACTTCAATGGTGAATTCTACCAAACATTTCAACAATTCATAACAATCCTTCTCAAATTCTTTCAGAATAAAAGTGTTCAATAGAGTGGGTATAAAGATACCTCCAGAGAATAAAGGCCATATACGATAAGCCCCAACTAACATCATACCCAACAGTGAAAAGCTGAAAGCTTTTTCTCTAAGAACAGGAACAAGACAAGTGTGCCTACTATTACCATTCTTATTCAACATAGTCCTGGAAGTCCTAGCCAAAGCAATCAGGCAAGAAAGAGAAATAAAAGGTATCTTAATCACAAAGGAAAAGGTAAAATGGTCTCTGTTTGCAAATAATATGATCTGACAATAAGAAAATCTTACATTTCACCAAAACATAAATGAATTCATAACATTGATGTATACAAAATCAATATACAGAAATGTTTCATTGCTATACACTAAAAATGAACTATCAAAAAGGAATCAAAACAAATCTTATTTACAATGACATCAAAAAGAATAAAATACTGAGGAATAAATTTAACCAACAAGGTGAAAGACCTGTATCATGAAAATGGAATTCGCTGATGAAAGAAAATGAAAAAGACACAAGTAAATGAAAAGATGTTCTGTGCTCATAGACTGGAAGAATTAATATTATTAAAATATCCATATTACCAAAGCAATCTATAGATTTGATGCAAAGAATATCAAAATCCCAATGGCATTTTTTTTTAGAAATGGGACAATCCTAAAATTTGTATGAAACCCTAATACCACAAATTGCCAAAGGAATCTCGAAAAAGAAAAACAAAGCTTGAGGCATCATACTCCTTGATTCCAAACTATATTACAATGCCTTAACAATCAAAACAGTAAGAATTGGCATAAAAACAGAAATGGAATAGAGAGTCCAGAAATAAACCCAGGCATGTATGCCAATTAATTTATGACAAAGGAGCCAAGAATAGACAAAGGGAAAAGGAAAAGGATGGTCTTTTCAATCAATGGTGTTGGGAAAACAAGATATCCACAAATGAAAATAGAAAATTCCTAAAGAAAACATACAGGGTAAGGGGTAAATTCATTTTTGTCACCAGTTTTAGTAGTGACTTTTTATATTTGACACCAAAAATATAGGCAAAAAAAGCAGAACAAACAAGTGAGAGACTATATCAAACTAAAGAGCTTCTTCACAGGAAACAAAATGAAAAGTCAACTTACGGATAAGGAGAAAATATTTACAAGTCATTTATCTAATAAGGGGTTAATACCCAAAATAAAGAATTCACATAACAGGAGAAAACAAACAAACAAACAAAGAATGTAATTTAAAAAGGAAATCATAAACAAAATGAAAAGGCAACTTATGGATAAGGAGAAAATATTTACAAGTCATTTATCTAATAAAGGGTTAATACCCAAAATAAAGAATTCACATAACAGGAAAAAACAAATAAACAAACAAACAATATAACTTAAAAATGGGTGGAGGCTCTAAATACTTTTTTTCAAAGAAGACATAGATGTCCAGGGCACCTGGGTGGCTCAGTCATTAAGTGACTGCCTTTGGCTCAGGTCATGATTCCGGAGTCCTGGGATCGAGCCCTGCTTCTGCCTCTCTCACTCTCCCTGCTTGTGTTCTCTCTACAGTGGTGTTTCTCTTAAATGAATAAAATCTTAAAAAAAAAAAAAAAGAAGAAGACATAGATGACCAACAGGGACATGAAAAGATGCTCAACATCACTGTCCACTAGGAAAATACAAATCAAAACCATGAAGAGATGTTACATCATTCCTGTTAGAATAGCTATCATCAAAAAGACAAGAAATAACCAGTGTTGACAAGGATCTGTAGGAAAGAGAACCCAGCCACTAAAGAAAACAGTACAGAGGTTCCTCCAAAAATTAAAAATATATTTACCATACGATCTAGCAATTCCATTTCTGAGTATTTATTTATTCAAAAAAAACAAAAACACTAATTTCAAAAGATACATGCACCCCTATGTTTACTGTAGTATTACTTACTGTAGTCAAGACAGGGAAACAGCCCCAGTGTCCACTAATAGATAAATGGATAAAGAAAATGTGATACATATACATAATGAAACACTATGCAGCCATAAAAAATGAAGTCTTGCCATTTGCAACAATGTGGAACTGAGGGAATTATTCTAAGTGAAATAAGACCAAAAAAAATAAATACTTTATCAGCTCATGAAAATGTTTTTTAGGGTTTTGTTATGTTTATTTTTTTCCCTAGATTTCACAGCCAAAAAACTTAGGTAGTGAATATAAAGAAAAGATTGGTGATTGCTTGAGTGAGGACTAGGGGGTTTGAAAATTTGGTTAAGGGGGTCAAAAGGTAGAAATTTTCAATTGTGAAGTGAATAATTCAAGGGGACAGAATATGCAGCATGGTAACTATAATTAACAATATTATACAGCATATTTGAAAATAATTAGGAGAGTAGATTGTGAATGTTCTCAGAAGAAATCTTAACTGTATAAGGAAAGAGATGTTAACTATTGCTTTGCAATATATACAAATATCAATTCAATATTTTATACCTTAAATAATTGTTAGTATGCCAATTCTACTTCAATTTGAAAAATACTTTTTAAAAGAGGGAAAAAGTTGAAAAATTCATAAGTCCATGTGAGATATAATGGCTTACCAAGGAAAATTTAGGCTCATGGGTAAAAGGGGAATCACTGACATATTTATCTGTTTGTTATTCCATCAGTGCACATGGAAATGTTTTGTAGTATATAGGTTTCATCAATTCCTATTTAAATCCAGGTACAATGTCTTTTTGGTTTTGTATTGCTAAATTCTCCCTTCCTAGCTAATTGCATATCTGATAAATTACAGGCCTGTTATTATTCATAAAGCCATGACTCCAGAAAAAACACAGACCATTTTTTATTCTGAAAAAATAAATAAATAAATAAATAAATAATAAATAAATAAATAAATAAATAAATAAAAACACAACAAAGCTCAGTGTATAATGGAGGAGAACTTAATTTGTAAAAGCATGTATTTTAAAGCCAGTTAGAAGATACATAAAACATTTTTTATATTACCGAGACACCTACAGATGACTTGAAATCAGGGGAAGAAAAGTCACTATCAAACTATTCAATTCTCCCAGGGTGAGTTTATGTGTGCCAGCCATGTTTGGACATGATTCATGAGAGACCATTCTCAACTACCTTTACTGTTTGTTTTCTACTCTCACTTTAAATGTACTTTCTGGAACCAGTTCTTTCCTTGCTTTTGGATAAAATCAGAAGCTCTATTATTTTCCCTGTCACTTCTGGTAAGAAATTATCCTTGGGGTAGTAATCAGTAAACTTCAACTATCACAATAACTGTATTAGCTTTCCAGGTATGCCATAACAAAATCTCAGTTTAGGTGGCTTAAATGGCAAATTTTCTCACAGTTCTGGAAGCTAGACATCTCAGTCTAGGTGTGAGCAGTATTATTTCTTCTGAGGTCATTCTTTTTGGCTTGCAAGTGGCCATCGTCTCTTGTCTTCACATGGTCTTCCCCTTGTGCCTGTCCATGTACTCATCTATGAACACTAGTCATATTGAATTAGGGCCCACCCTAATGACCTCTGTCTTAATTGCTTCCTTAAAGGCCCCATTTCTAACTACAGTGGCACCTACAGATGACTTGAAATCAGGGGAAGAAAAGTCACTATCAAACTATTCAATTCTCTGAGGTATTGGGGGTTGGGAGTCCAACATGTGAATTTGGGGGTAGGGGACAGAAATCAAACCATAACAATAGCCAAACTGTGCAACATTATAGATATTATCCCTTTTCAGAGTTTTAGCTTATTGACTGCTAAGCATTTAGAATACAGAACATGATGTCAATAAAAACGTATCTATCAATAATCACTCTCAATGTGAATGGCCTAAATGCTCCAATAAAAAGACACAGGGTTGCAGACTGGATAGAATATAGAGTTTCACGGACTTGTTTTGCTGTCATTGTTCTATATGCCTTATACTTGTGCTCATTTGCAATCTGGCTACCTGTGTGTGTGTGTGCGTGTGCTTGTTTGTTTGTTTTAACCTCTCCAGGATCAAAGCAGATAAAAGGAAAGAGAAGAAAAAAAATTTTTATTTGACCAATTAGCATCATCCTCTTTGCATCAGACAGATGTTTATTGCTAACTTCTTAGAGTCTTTCTGTGGGCTCTTTGAGGAATTCACTAATACCTCTCACTTATAGTTCTCTTGGTGAAAAGTACACATTCTTTGGCAAGCCACTGAGGATTTTTCTCCTGACCCCTGCTTTATCTCAATAAAAATTTTTGTTTAGAGAGAAAATTAGGCATCTCTTTGTATATTTATGAAGATTTAATTGTTAATATATACTAAGATAAAAAAATTTCAGGTACATATGAGTATATTTCGTATGCTACTATTTTTGAAAGGCAGAGAATCTTGCTGCCTACATAGCAAAATGTTACATGGTCAGATTTGGGAAGGGAAACTTGAAGGCTATAAAATAGGATATTTTATAATTCAACTTTTTGTACCATTTTCTTTTATACAATGTGTACATATTATCTATTCAAAATAAGATATTTTAGTAAATAAATAAATCACATTTTGTATTTTGTTTGTTAAAATGTCATCATTTAGAATGTGCTTATAAGGTTTTTTTCTTTAGTTTCAAAAAAATGAGGACATGGAACAATTTTGTTCAAGAAATAATAATCACTACCATTTAATGAGTACTTAATGTTTGTCAGGTGTTTAAATTTGTTATTTATGCACTTAGAAGATATAAATCATATTGTTTGGACTAAGTCAGTGAAATTCAAAAAAGTTACATAGTTTTTGCAAGTTACAAATAGCGCTATATGATATTCATTATTCATTTAGTAATAAACATTTATTGTGGACAAGATCAAGGAATTGAGTAGACAGAGTATTAAATCTGCATGAATGCTGGGGTTGGATATAGGGTTAGAAAGAGTGAGAGGCATCTTAGAAATATAAAGAAAGGTCTCCTGGGTGGCTCAGTGAGTTAAAGCCTTCAGCTCAGGTCATGATCTCAGGGTCCTGGGATCGAGGCCTGCGTTGGGCTCTCTGCTCAGCAGGGAGCCTGTTTCCTCTGCTCTCTCTGCCTACTTGTGATCTCTCTCTCTGTTAAATAAATAAAATCTTAAAAACAAACAAACAAACAACAACAACAACAAAAAATACAAACCACTCCATACACAGTTTCCCACCTCAGTAGATATTAACTCAGATCTTCTAAGTACATGAGCCAAAACCTTGCAGTCCATGTTTATCTTCTAACCTGCATCCAGTCTAATAGCTGATCAGGGGCCTTAATCTTCATAGGATCTCCAGAAACCAACTGTGGACATCAAGTCCACTACTAATACTCTGCCTATCCTCATTACCACCAATCCTTGGAATTACCTCAGTGGCCTCTCACATACTTTGTTTCTTCCTTCGTCCATAGTCATCACTGTAGCTAAAGTCACCATTTTTATTTAACTTAGAACATGTGCTCCTCTGTTCCATACCCTATGAGTCCCTACTGTACCCATAATAAAAGGCCAAGTCTTCACAATGACCTAATGACTGATAAACCCATGATTAATCTGGCTCCCTGCTACCATTCTCACCTCCTCTCCCCTATTAATTCTCTTTCCCCAGCTCATTCCACTTCAGCAATACAAGGCTCCATGCAGTACCTGAAACATACTTAACAGTCTCCTACGCCAGGGTCTTTGTTCTAGCTGGTCCTTCCACCCGACACACTCATCCTCAGATAGCCTACTCACTCAAGTTCTATTCAAATTCTTCCTTGAATCTTGCAGTAAAATATAAGCTGATCGCTTAATCCTGCTATCAGGCACCTCACCTCATGCACTTTCTACCCCTCTCACTACTCTGTTATCCATGACTCCTTAACACTATAACATATGATTTTTTATTATTTCTCTCTCCATGCCAAGATATTTATGTAAGATTCACAAGGCACAGTTTGTTCACTGTTATACTACAAGTCTAGCAGAGGCCTGGAGTGGTACCTAGCAACCACCAGGTGCTATGTAAATGCTGATTAAATAAATAGATAAGACATTCTCTAAAGCAATGTTATTCACATTGCTATACTTCCAATATTTCTATTTTAATTTTACATATTAAAAAATCTTTTCCATGAAAGAACAATGTTTTTACAACCTCTTTCACTTTGGCACTGAAAGGTCTGAATCCTCGGAGTTCTGCTGGTAGGTTAGTTGATTCTTCTGAATAAACTTCTAGTTTTGCATTATATGCATTTTCTGGGAACACCACAGGATATTGAGCAGTAGACTATTTACTCAAAAGAAAGTATTTTTATCGAGAGGAAAAAAAAATCTTTGTGATGATTCCTGAGCACTGTGACAAAAAACATTTGATTACCCAGTAAGTGGCCTGGTACAGGGCACCCTCCTGGCCACATCTGCCCTAGCCGTGATTAATGGTTAATCAACAAGTGGTGAATGTGTGGAGTGCAGTGCCTTTCATTACAGAATTACACTTGAAAATGTAGGAAGCAAATCAATTCTAATTTTACCAAATGACTCCACAAAGAAAATAAATTAATTATATCTCAGTGTTGTGTTTATCAATCTGCATTCTAAGTAAAAACTAGTGTCCTTCTCAACATACAAAGCATTTCCTTAATAAATATTTTTGTTGTGAATAAATGCTTGAATTGAAATGTTAATAAGAAGCCCAGTAAAAATAATAAAATAAATAACCATGCCACCCTACGTTCAAATATATTCTGCAAATAGACTATCATGTTAAGAAGAGGAATAAATGAATCTCCTTCCTTGATAAGAGAATCAGTCTTGTGGTGCAGTGGAGAATGGTTCAGCAAGGAGTAAAAAATGGACAAAGAAAGATAAGCAGGGAAATGTGGTAATGCTCATTTGCAAAATTACAGTACCTTAGACTATTAAGATTCAGGAAAGGGAACAAAGGCAAGTCTGCACTGGAATTATGTTGGTCTTGACTAGCAACACCATCAAGAGATTTTGCTGAAACATTTTCCCACCCCCACACACACAATTTGCCAATTTAATAACAAAATACTGTAGGACAATGGATTTTTAGCATGATCCATTATATAGTTGTACCATACACTGATAAGACAAAAATCGGAACAACCATGACAAAAATCGGTGAGAATAGGTTTAGAAGCAGACATTGATTATCGGTTAGTTTTTTGAAATTTAAGTACCCGTGAGATATAGGAGTAGAAATTTCGAGAATCTATGACTAAGAAATGACTAAAAAAAGAGGTCTTGGACAGAGATAAAATTTGGAAGCCATCATAAACTAAGAACATGAATGAGATATTTGGGGACTGTATTTAATGATAAAATGGACTCCTACCCAAAAACCTCTCCACAAAAGGAAGATACCTTTAACCTTAACCACAAAAGATTAAGAAAAGAAAGAAAACAATTTTATTACTGAATAAGCATTAAATCTGAATATGCTATACATCATAGGTAATAAGCTGAGAGATTGCAAACACAGAAGGAAATCTCACCCTTTTATAAAGCCAAGGAAATACAATCCATTATCCAGATGTTCTCAAGATTAATAGTAACTAGTCCTCAGGTAAGGGAACATGACAGCATCCTTTACCACACAGTCCATCCTAAATTCACCCGGCAATGAGTAACTATATTAGTTACTTGGCGTTATATAAAGAAAAAATAAATTTGACATCTTTTTTTTTTTTTTAAGATTTTACTCATTCATTTGAGGGAGAGTGCAACTGAGAGAGGTCACAGAGGGAAGAAGGAGACTGGCCTCTGAGTGGAGAGCCCAACATGGAGTTCAATCCCAGGACCCTGAGATCATGACCTGAGCTGAAGGCCGACACTTAACCACCTGAGCCACCCAGGTGGCACTCAATATATCTTTATGATAGAAAGTAGTTCTGTAACTTGGAGCCAGACTCCAACTGAAATTAGACTCCTACTCACCCTCAGCAACAAAGAAATAGAGGCTGGATATTCACTATTTACATCCCAAAGAGATGCCTCTCCGGTCCTTGAGGAAAACATTCTTGGGCTTTAAAGTTTAGTTAGCTTTTTGAAAGCTTTACATACACTTTAAAGCAATGGAGAAAAAACTGACAAGTTTTCTTTTTTTTTTTTTTTAAGATTTTATTTATTTATTTGACAGAGAGAAACAGAGAGGGAACACAAGCAGAGGGACTGAGAGAGGGAGAAGCAGGCTTCCCGCAGAGCAGGAAGCTCCATGTGGACTCCATCCCAGGTCTCCAGGATCATGACCTGAGCCAAAAGCAGGCACTCAACCAACTGAGCCACCCAGGGGCTGCCTTACAAGTTTTCTAAAGTAAATGCTCTAAAAGAAGGAAGTGGAGGATTAGTCTCTATCCTCATTTTCAATAGGTACAATTAAGCTACTTACTTGTAATTTCTATTTGCCCTTACAAAGATCATTTAGTGAAAGAATGCAAGTCATAAGAGTAACTGGGAACAGTCACTAAGAAGAACAAATACTTAATGTTTAGCTGGGAAAGGAGCCAACATTAGTTAAGATTATGTGTGACCACTGTCCACTGTGTGTTGGATGGGAGGAGCGGACTGCAGGGGTAAATTTTAAAAAGAGAGGAAGAAAAAATGTAATATATTTGTATGAAAAGATAATGATGCAGTTTTATGAACTATACTAAACCCCCCACAAAAAAAAATCATACATTGAAGCCCTAAACCCCAGTATGACTGTGCTTAGAGATGCATTACATGAGGTATTCAGGGAGGGGTCCTGATCCAGTAGGAGTAGTGTCCTTAACAGAAGAGGAAGGGACACCAGAGCTCACTCACTCTCTCTCAATCTCTGTACCCAAAGAAACAAACCCAGTGACAGCACAAGAACGTACTGTGTGCAAGTCCCAGAGAGCTCTTAGGAGAAAGCAACCCTGTGTGCTCCTTGGCCTTGGACATCCAGACCCTAGAACTGAGAGACAGACAATGACTACTGTTGAAGCCATCCAGTCTGAGGTATCTTGTTGTGGCAGCCCCTGGAAATGCATCCACCCAGTAACAGGAGATTCATGAGTAAAGAAAGCTAACCAGGGATTTGGAAAAGGAAAAGGATCCAGAGAACAGCTGGAGGAAATAGCCTTGATAGAAAAAAGTAAATGGAGATAGCTTGGTAGGCCTTCTGAGGAAGTTCCCATCTCCTGACTGTTTCTATTTCTCAAGAAATGTGATGTTGTCATCAACTGAATATGAGGCTGAGGGAGGGGGGCAGAACAGATATGAGGTGGAATTGGAAATAGTCATTCTAACCGTAAAAGAGCACACACAGTAGTGAGACAGGGTAGCGTTACACTAACCATTCTAATCATAATCTTCAAATAAAAATGGTTCAGCTTATTCGTATGAGTTCTTCAGAAATATTTTTTAGTTGGTTGCATGAAAAAAGACAGACCATGGAGTTCAAAGGGGTTGTAGATTTTCCAGAAAAGGATACAGTGAGAGAGAGGCAGATGAATATGGGAATTTTCTTGACTATGATATTGACAAGAAAGTCTGAGATTGGAAAGTAGTAGGAAAGGCCAGGGAGAGGTTGGTGAATCCCCAGAAAATGCTGGGGTCAATGAACTTGGTAATCAAGGTATAGTAAAAGAAATACTCATATGAGTTTATTGGATTAAGTAAGATGAAAAAATCAAAGATGGTATATGGAATACTTTAAATTTTATTATAGTGTCATGGCCATTTCTGGGGATAAGATCCTCAGGATTGTTATGATTTGAATTGTGCCTTCTCCTCCCCAGGATTATGTTGAAGTTTTAACCCCTGATTCCTGTGATTATAACATTTAGACTGTGTCCTTATGAAAAGAGGGAAATGTGGACATAGGAAGGGAGAATTTTTGTTTTATTTATTTATTTAGTATGTATGTATGTATGTATATATGTATTTATTTGACAGAGAGAGAGATCACAAATAGGCAGAGAGGCAGGCAGAGAGAGGAGGAAGCAGGCTCCCTGCTGAGCAGAGAGCCCGATGCAGGACACAATCCCAGGACCCTGAGATCATGACCCGAGCTGAAGGCAGAGGCTTAACCCTCTGAGCCATCCAGGTACCCTAGGCAGGGATAATTTTAAATTGAGAAGGAGGCAGAGATTGGAGTGATGTATCGACAAGCCCAAAATGCCTGGCTTTTCCAGCTTATCAGAAGGTAGAAGAGACAAGGGAAGATCCTTATCTACAGGATTCAGAGGGACCATGGCCTGGTGGACACACTGATATTTCATGCTTCTATCCATCATAACTGCAAAAAAATTAATCTCTGTTATTTAAGTCAACCCAGTAATTTGTTCTTGCAGTCCTAGAAAATTAATGCAGGGATGTTACCATAGGAGTAAGGAGTTAAGCGGGACAAAGAAAATATTTTCTGAAAGTCATAAAATGAAAAAGCTACCAAATGGGAGAGTTCATCCATGTGTATCTTACTCTCACCAATGATCAGATCCCATTCAATGTGGTGGAATGATGAGATCATAATGATATGAATAAGGTGACTTAGCTGGTGCAGCATGACTCTCACATGGGTAGTTTCTGGTTCTGGGGTTTTTCAGAAGTAGTAGAGTATTGATCTAGAAACAATTATAGAGAGATCCTGATTCCTACCTCATGACCTTGAATGTCTGACACCGGTGAAAGTAAACAGGGAATGAACCATGGTTTACTTCTGCAGTTTCTAAGTTAAATCAAACCTAATGCTCTGGTCCTATTTGCTTCACTCTGTTGTATGAAGGACTTTGCAATGCTGGTATTTAGTGCTGGCCACCTATCACTATGGACTGAACTATGTTCTCCCCAAAATTTACATGTAGAAACCCTACCTTCCAAGATGATGGTATTTGGGGATGGAAACCTTGAGAGGTAATCAGGATTAGATTACTATCAGAGGAATAATTAGAATAGATTTGTTCAGGACTGTCCATATGTCTGGGCTGGGGCCAAGAAATTCATATATCCATGGATATTGTTCATATATGTTCATATATATTCCCTCTGACTATACATATGAATTTATATATATACACACATATGCATGTGTGTGAGTGTGTGGTGTGTGTTCAAATATGCAGGCATTTTTTTTTTAATTATCTGTAGGTTTGAAAAACCCAAATTAAATCTTGTCACTCAAGAAGTATTCTGAGCTAGGAGCCATGAGAAGTTCAGAATGTTAAACCCAACCCAGATCTACTGAATCAGAAGGTTTAATTTAACAAGATCCAAAGGTAGGTCATACTAATATTAAAGATAGAGAAGCACTATCCACAGATACCAAGATACCTTCCAGTAGAGAGATGTGGTCAGAGATGGCAGAGTGCCTATCAGGACAGCATGGCAATCATAACTGTCTGAACATCAGACAAAAGCCAGGAACTCAAGATGGAACAACAAGGTACCAACAAGCAGATACAACCAATCAACTAGAACCAGGATCAGGCCCTTCCAAGTACCAGTGACATGTGCAATGGCAACCAAGTTCGTCCAAGTTTGGGAAGATGAGAACCACACAAATGGGAAAACTCAGGAATTTTTTTATAACCTAGGGAATATAACTATTAAAAAAACATTAAGAAATACTCAGAGACTGTCTATAATGCATTTCGGCAAAAGCTGTACCCTGGAAGAAATCAGAAACAAGACAAAAAATCTTGCTATCATTCTGCTCCATACTTTGAAATATGAGAATAGTGTTCCAAGAAAAGTAAAAGGATAAAAAGGGGGGGAGGGGCGCACAGCTTTTATGTAAAAAAATCCCACACGGTTGGTTTAGAGAGCCTACTTAGTTTTCTCTAGTTAAAAGTGTTAAAAGTAAGCACAACAACCACTCTGGAAAACAGTACGAAGATTCCTCAAAAAGTTGAAAATAGAGATGCCCTATGACCCAGCAATCACACTACTGGGTATTTACCCTAAAGATACAAATGTAGTGATCTGAAGGGGCACATGCACCCGAATGTTTATAGCAGCAATGTCTACAACAGCCAAACTTATGGAAAGAACCTAGATGTCCATCAACAGATGAAAGGATAAAGAAGATGTAGTACACACGCGTGCACGCGCGCGCGCGCACACACACACACACACACACACACACACACACACACAATGGAATACTATGCAGCCATCAAAAATGAAATCCTGCCATTTTCAGTGATGTGGATGGAACTGGAGGGTATAATGTTGAGCAAAATAAGTCAATCAGAAAAGACAATTATCATATGTTCTCTCTGATATGAGGAATTTGAGAGTCAGGGTGCGGGTCATGGGGGTTTGGGGGGAAAAAAGGAGACAAACCGTAAGAGACTCTTCATCTCAGGGAACAAACTGAGGGTTGCTGGGGGCAAGGGGGGAGGGATAGGGTGGCTGGCTTATGGAAAAAATAAAAATTAATAAAGAAAAAAAAGTAAGCACAAAAAATAGAGCAGCTGGCTCTTCATGACCACAGTCTGATGGCTCTGGGCTGATGGCTACAGCAAGGCTGCTTATTGCAGGGGTTGTGGACTAGTGCGTATGCTCTGACCACAGGCCCTCTGCATATCTGGTCTTTCCAAGGTGAGAGTACATTCAAAGTACAGTACATATGTGGCTGCTTTAGGGAGGACAGCTGGTTAGACTGAAGGATACAAGTGCAAGTCAAGGTGCTTATAAAGGCCTTCAAGAGTACACTTAAGGACGGGAACTACTTATTTAAACTACTTGTTTAAATTTGATTGTTTAGAACAGTTTTTTTCTGTCCCAAATTAGCAGCCAAATTAGCCTCCTTGTCTGAGTTCAAATGGTAATTGCATCTTGCCAATACCTGTATTTAAATTTAATCTGTGATAGGTTTAAAAGTATTGCCTAAAGCACAGACATCCAAATTTCATGTTCAAAGCTCATGTTTCACCAGCAAAATTATGTCAATATTCTGAATTTGAAAGTGTCAGAGGTTGTGTTATAAAAAGATACGAAGTGAGAATTGAAATATTACCAGTTTTACATCCCACACTCACCACTACCTATAGATCTAAAGAAGAATCAAAATGCATTTTGCCTAATTTCCATTCAAAAAGAGCCCATGCGCTTGCGAGAACTCTTGATTGCATGAGAAATTTATTCCAAGGAAGAGAAGTCACAGGTGGCATCAGGGTATGGGGTTCTCAATTCTTTGATTAATTGGAAGAAGCCATTTGGAAAGTGAAAACACTGAAAAGGGAACACCTTGTTCTGAACACTTTGTTAGTATCATTGTCACTATAATATAATGGAAGCCGTGAAGCCGGGATGTTTGTGAGAGCATATTGACATGCTAGGATCTGGAAGGAGTCCTGGACGCCCACGCAGCTTTCAGGAGGCTCTACATTGTATACCCCAGGCTTCAAACACAGAAAAGTTCCTGTGGAGGAACAAGGCAGATGAGAACTATCACATCGGGATGGCACCAAGGCTCCAAGCTAGAGCAAGGCAGCCAAGAACGTTAAATTTTAATAAAACTCCAGATGTAACACCCGTGTATCTCAGTGACTCTAATGGTGTTCTTTCCTACTTTGAAACGTTAGTTCATATATAGTTTAACACTTAGATAATGTAACTCCCACTTAAATAGCAATGGACTTCGGACAACATAATCCACTGTGTGCAAGGAAGCAGAAAATCTTATTTTTGGCTCTTCTTTAGCTTGTTACCTATATATTAGTATTTCTACAGTGCCTTAACACAGAACCATACACAGGCTGCCTCCCTGACTCTTAAAGTCGTAGAACATGATTAGGGCCTAAAATCATGTTCCTAAAAAAGCCTTCTTCCTTCCCCTGCGACCCTTGGATTAGGTGAGAAATCCAGAAGTAGGAATTTCACCCTGGGTGAATGTGCATTTTTTTTAATAGCCCAAGGGCAACATAATATCCTTGCTATTTTAGAACATTTGAAACTCTTTTATATGGCACCAAAATGTAGTTAAGATTATCGGAGAAAGGATTTTAGAGATAGAGTACAAAGAGGTTCTTGAAATTGTGTAACACCGAGTTCATTTCTGCTCATTGCCATCTTCTGAGAACAGGATACAAGCGTTCTTCATAGACTCAGAGCAACTATGTAACCCAGTGATTTAGAGGCACTAATCTAAAAGGTAAGTAAAGGTTTAGTGGCCTTTACAATGAAGCTTCATAGGCACTGTCCTACACATCAAGACGCCCTGTTTCTAGCCAAGACCCATCTAGTGCTATTCTAAAGATCCTTCATGGCCAAAATTTTTTTCTCATTACCTCACTTTTATCACCATTAAAATATAGTCAGTGGAAATGATGTCTAAGAGACATGCAATACATTTTATTGCTCAACTCACTCCTTCACCTACTGCACCTGTATAAGTTGATCTGTGTATCCCCAAAAAAGATATGCTCAACTCCTCTCCCCCAATACCTCAGAAAGTGACTTTATCTGGAAATAGCATAGTATTTACATGTTTTCAAGTTAAAATGAGGTCTTTAGATTAGGTCCAACTCCGGTATGATTGATGTCCTTAAAAAAGGGGAAATCTGTACACAGAGACATGCACACAGAGAAGATAATGTGAAGATCAAGGCAGACACAGGAGTGATGTATCTACAAGGCAAGGAATGTGCATCATGGCCAGCAACATCAGAAGCAAGAAATGGACTAGGTTCTCCATCAAAGTCCCCAGAAAGAAACAACCCCGCTGACACTTTGATCTCTGGCCTCTTGCAGCCAAAACCATGAGACAACATCCATGGTTTGAGGTACCCAGTTTACCATACATTGTCTGACAACCCTAACAAACTAATACACACTTTAAGCCAGATAAATAGCTCTGATATAATCCAGACAGTTCTGAGATGGACAAGCAGTGAGAACACTGACCTAGTGTTCCCCCCCGCCCTGAAATCTGCCTTATGTTTATTGGCTTTCCTTATGTGGTTTCAGGTCTTTCTATCCTGATTTCTGTGCATGCCTATTCTGGCCAGTGGTGTGGCCCACACACGGATACTTTAACTGCCAAAAGTCCTCCAGGGAAATAACATGCTTTTAAGTTTCATTTGAAAACCTGATCAACTGAAGATCTGTACTGACAAGAGTTGAACAGAGCCTGGGTATAAATAACTTAGCAAGGATAAATATTCTTAAAAATTCCTGCCCCAAGTGTATACCATTGTCTGATGCTTCTCTGTATACAATGTGAGCATTGAATTCACCTGCACAGAGGAGCGTAAAAATGTCCCAATGAAAACAGGAGACCATATTCCCTTCCCCAAGCCTCTATGGCATCACTTGTGACCCTACAGCACGATGTGTGATTCCAGCCTCCTGGCTAAATTGGTATTACCTAGATTTGGAACTTTGCTTTAGCTTGACCCTCTGTGGCAGCTGGGCTCTACTAAGGAAGCTTCTGGAGAACTGGCTGCCATTCGACATGGTGATGTCTAGCTATTGTTTTAGCTCTTGCACACACAGTTTATTATTTTTTTTTTCCCTCAAGGACTCCATCTAGCAATTCCCTCACACTAATAATTTTACAGATTTCTTCTTAGTTATTGGACATCCCATCCGTCTGTCTTTCCCTGGTAATTTTCTGTGTTCTGCCCTTCAGTGCCATTTTCCAGTTGATCGTTGTTTCCTGGAGCCTTATGGCTGCTCCATAAAACAGCCTGCTCCAGGACAGCTCATGCTTTGTTGGCCTGCCATTCACCATGGGCATCACTGCTCATCCAGCCCATGCTCATGGCTCATGGCCCATGTGTTAGAAGGACAGAGGCATACCCAAACGATGGGCTGATGAATGGGATACAGTTGGAAAGAAATCCCTTCCTTATCTATATGATTGGAGGGGTGGATTTTTAAAAAGAGGTAGTATGAATGACACTTCAAGATTTATGACATAAATTTAAAGAATGAAGTCAACTTACTTCTAAGGAAGGAGGCTAATAAATGTATTCTCAATGTTCTGTGACATGAGAAATCATTTCTTTGGCCATCTAACCAAATCAGGAAAACTAGCAATAAGTAACTAATACCAAAAAAATCACAATCAATTTTTCTGTATCACTGGTAAAGTTTGTCAAAAGCAGAGAGAAAGGAGGGTGTCTAAAATAGCATCATGCATAAGGAAAAAAAAAAGATTGGTACAACTTTTAAGTTAGAAAAATGACAATAATAAGAGGACAGAGGAGTCTCTACATCATGGTAAGTGGAAGGGTTTAAGGTGATGCTTCTCACCGACAAGAACAGGAGATGAGAGCATGGCCGAGCCCCTTTGTTTACTGAGGAAAGAACAACATAACCAATTCAGACCTCTGTGAACTTCCTCACCAGTAAGTGCTATTTAGCATTGAGAATATTTTGAATATTTTATACTTATTTTCCTACTCTAAGGCCAGTTACATTTGTAATATAGTTAAAGCCACCCCCTTGTGTTTTCTCAGCTTACTGGAAATATTCAAAGCAGAGAGAACACTGTGGCTAGAAGAATAAAGAAACACCTATTTTTTGATTATTTTTAATAATAAAACCCTTGTTTGGGGTTCATATGAAGTAGTGATAATAGTTCTGGGAGTTTTATTTCCACCCAATTCAAAAGTTAAATATTGTTGATCTGAGCTAATGGTGAATATTGGATTATTCTTCTCAATTCTTGACCCGGTCTCACTAACAGAATTATACAACCATACTCTTTACTGTGGGACTTTACAATCTTGCCCCCAAGGAAGTGATTTCTTCTCCCCACACTGACCTTAAGCTCATCTGTGTGACTTGCTAGTCTTGCTAGTGAAGGAGTACACCAGGCATTATTGGGAGCCTTAAACATGCCTACGAGGTTTGGGTTGCACTTCCTGGAGGCTCCATCTGCCGCCATTAGAAAAGCATACACCCATCAGCCAGTAGCTCCAAAATGACAATAACGTGCAAAGGACCTTAGCCTGACCTGCATGCACTCTGAAGTAAAAGCCATATCATCTGACCTGTGGTCCCGGGAATGAGAAACATTTCAGACCAGAAATCACTAAAATACTGGGGATGTTGGTGTCCCACCATTACTGCAGCAGAAATCTTACTTCTTCATTAACCACAGTAACTTTCCTCTCTTGGCCAGTGGTTGGTGTAAGCGTGAACATATAATGCTATTCTAGACCTGATGGGAAGTGTGCAGGGAAATTGGTTCACAGTGAGATTTCCTCACTAAAAAGATTACCACCAGGAAATGATCTCCTATCCAGTCTGGGTGGTCATCTAGCCACCATCTTACTTTCAAGAACAGGTAAAGCAGAACACAAAAGCTAGTGCGCTGGGGAGGGGATGATTCAGGGGGAAAAAATGAAAGAAGTCGTGTCTTTAATAACATTGGTGCATAGGTAAAATGATCAATTCGTTAAGTCCGGGAATATCATGAAGTGAGGTTCTGGTGCTAGCAACAGAAAATATCTTAGGGGCTTAGGGGCGCCTGGGTGGCTCAGTTGGTTAAGCAACTGCCTTCAGCTCAGGTCATGATCCTGGAGACCGGGGATCGAGCCCCACATCAGGCTCCCTACTTGGTGGGAAGCCTGCTTCTCCCTCTCTCAGTCCCTCTGCTTCTGTTCCCTCTCTAGCTGTGTTTCTCTCTTTCAAATAAATAAATAAAATCTTTAAAAAATATATCTTAAATGAAGCAAATATTAGATACATACAATTTTGTCTTTAGTCCTATAGAGCTAAGGGGGTGATGAAAAGTTTTCTATAAAGGGTCAAAGATTAAATATTTCATGCTGTGGGGATGTATGTCTTCTGTTGTAGTTACTCAAATCCACTGTAGAACATTGATAATATATAAAAGCTGTGATTATATTATAATATAACTTTATTCACAAAAACAGAGGGCATCAGCTGGATTTAGCTTATAGGGTATAGCTTGCTGTCTATGAACCAAGGGACAATGTAAACTGCAATGATAATCTGTTAATTGGCATGTATTATAGAGACTTTTGTTTTGGACGAAAAATAGCAGGCTAAATGGAACAATTTATGCTTACAGCTTTTCCTCAGGGAAGAATATACCCAATTACCCAAAAAAGACATTAAAAAAAATTACTAGTTCAATTACTAGTTCTTTTATGGCAGGAATTTTGTGTCAAAGACAGGACATCTGCTTTTGGCAATATGGAGATGTAGATACTCTGAGATAATCCAAAATGCTAAACAACTAGATCTTATATTAAAAAGTAATGATAATGCTTCTTGTTATAGTCAAGCAGGAAGGAAAGAAAAAAAAAAAACTCTAAGGAAAAACAAAGACAAAAACAAAACAAAACAAAACACCAAGAAACCGAAAACAAGTAGATCAAATGAATGCATCAAAATATATAATTGACACACTGAACCCAGAGCTGGCATGGTGAGGACAGAAGGAAACACAGCCCTGTGATCAATAGTTATCCTGAGTGGCGATTCATAACCCTAAGCATTACTCTCAGAGTGGACTAACTTGCTTGAAGCCCTGGTACCCCTGAATCTGACCAGAAGCAAACAATTTCTTCCTTTTTGGCTTGAAAAAAAGCTATTATTTAAAAATCACCAACTATCCAACACCAAGGATTAAAGCAAGAAGGAAGTGAAACTATATCTTAAAGGCGATTTTTTTAAAGAAACATTACAATCTGACCAGAAATTATTTTTCATAAATGATAAGAAAATGAGTTTGTTTTCAGAATAAAAAAGAAAAAAAGAAACTAATATAGTTGACAGCAAATGGACCTTCACTAAAGGACCGTCTAAAGTTTATGTCTCCTGGGGAAAGACAATGATACCAGGAGAATATTATGAGATAGAAGAAGCAGGAGAAAATGATATATTAACATTTTTGCAAATCAAATATTGCGGGTATCTAATGCATTTAATGTGTGGGATTTAAAATAAGAAATACAGTATTAGAAAAAGCATAAGTTAGAAGGGAAATAAAATAAGCAAACTTTTAAAAAAGATAGAGGAGGAAAAGAAAAAGAACAATGGCATAGGTCAGTTTAGAGTATACATCACTAAAACAGAAAGTAAATATTAAAAATGGAAAGGAACCTTGAAAACATATTTTAAAAGTCTAAGAAAATAGATTGAGAAAAAAATAAACATCACAAATAAATATTCAGCATAAAAACAGAACTACAAGAGAAACTTAAAAGATAGTAAGAATATTATAAACCACTTTCTGTCAATAAATATGAAGTTTAAATGAAATAATAACCTTTATAGAAAAATAAGCTGCTATTTAATTTCTCTAAGTTATAGGTCAAATCTATTTCATTTTAGGTTTGTTAACGTCCGTTTACCCCTAACTTTAGAAATGATGTAGTCAATTTTTACGCAAAAATGACAATAAAATTTATTTCAAGACCTTAAAGTAAATGTATATAGAGGAAGAACAATGCTATATTAACAGATAAGATATCTCAATACTGCATTCAACGTCAGTTTCTCTAAAACCGATTCACAGATTTAATATAAGTTCTTTAAAAAAAAAGCACTTTTTTTTGTTCAACTTTTGACATGTTGATTTAAAATGTATATGAAAGAGTAAGGGCAAGTAATAAATGAGATACTGAAGAAAAAGGAAAAATATGAGAGGAAACTTCCCCTACCCACTAGCAACATTTATTATTATTGATAGAATAACGAATACCATGGGACAAAGATGGATACACAGACCAAGGAAAAAAATTAAGTTACAAGAAACAGACCCTGTGTTCTAGGAACTGTGACAGACAACAGAGGCAGCCTCCGCCCGCCCGCACAGGAAAGGAAAGGAAAGCTACTCCATAAGGAGCACTGAGACAGGTGGCACACCATGTGGACCCATGAGGTGAGGTTCCGCTCTTGATCTATAATAATGAATCTGACTCTGTATTTGATGCTTTCCTGCTGACGGCCTTCAACCCCACTGCTCCACTTCCTCCCGCCCCACAAGTGAGTGGGAAGTTCACCCACACAGAGCCTGGGGACGGGTGGAGTCCGCTTAGCTCAGACCTTAACCAATTTAGAAGCCCCAAGCCACTGCCTTTGTGGTTCTGTCAAGACCGTTGGCAGGAGCCATCCTGCTCCTTATGCAAGTATAATATGCCAAGCCATAGGAGAAAAATATTAAAAAGTAACAACCTAATGTAAAATTTGCAAAAGATAGGAATAAAAATGCATCTAATTTATATATAGTATGTAATTATATATAATAAAATTATATCTATATTATATAGATATAATTTTTGCTCCCTTTCATCAGTAATCAGAAAATACAAATTAAAATAACACTGAGGTATTATGTTACACCTATTATATTCAAAATTAAGAAATCAGAAAATACTGGGGCACCTGAGTAGCTCGGTTGGTTAAGCACCTGCCTTCAGTTCAGGGTCATGATCCTAGGGTGCTGGGATCAGCCCCATGGCATGTTCCTTGCTCTCCCTCTGCTCCACCCTCCAGCTCCCGTGCACAGGCTCTCTCTCTTTCTCTCAAATAAATAAATAACATCTTTTAAAAAGCATCTGAAAATACCAAATGTTAAAGGTATACAAATGAACTGGAAGTTGTAAATCCTCTTAGGAAAGGCCTATGTAGATTCAGCCACATTGGAAAACAATACAGAATTATCCTTGAAGTCAGATATTCACATACACTAGAATAACAAATTTCCAATGTGAGATTTATCCCTTAAGAAATATTTTTACATGCGGTGAAATACAAAAGCTCCACAAAAATATTTAGGGCAGAACTGTTCATAATGAGAAACAAAACTGAGCAAGAACAAAAATATTATTCAACAGAAAAATGTGTACCTGTGGTCCATGCCTGGGGTAAGATTTTATGGTAGTGAAAAGGAATGTCCCCCAGCTACATACAACATGAGCAACCCTCCAAGATGAAATATACAGCAAAAACATCTAGGACATTAAATAGAGTACCATTCGATTATTATATAGATTAAAAGTAAAACTAATAACGTTTTATGTGGGAATATGCACATATGCAATAAATTTGTAAATAGTACAAGTTTTTCATAAATAGTACAAGCTAAACACAAAATTCAAGACAGTGATTATCTTTTGAGGGAGTTAGGGAATGAAGAACACAGAGAAATGCAAAATTCTGGCTCAGGTTGAGTATTGATTTTATCGCTCATTTTTAAATTGTATTCTATTACATATAAAACTTATTCTCATTTGTATGTATCAAATAGCACACAGAAAATAAAAAAGAAACTGATGCAGAAAGAAAACCAAAAGAATTTATTGGGAAGAATTGGTGGGGTGTACATTTATTGGTTGTAAGAAAACATTAAAAATTATGAGAGAGAAAAAAATGAATCAATTCTCCAGTTTCAAAATCCAAGAGGTTTTTTAAATGTGAAACATCTTAAAATAAATGGTTTTGGACATTAAACTCTATCCTTGTTATATATACATATATATGTGAATATATAATTATATATAATTATATATATATTATTTTGAAGCCAAGAAGTAAGTTTATAAAAGCAAAGTATAAGATAAAAAACGTAACATCTGCTTTTCTCCTTTCACCAAATCCTACTAAAACACTCAACTCCTGTTCACCTCTCTAAGCAATATAGACCCAGGCTGGGGCTTATTTATCTGCCACTAACATGTGATTTATAAGCAGAATACATCTATCTCATTTAAAGCTAAATAAAATAAGCTCAAATGCATGTCATGACAGGGAGCAAAATCAAAATTTTAAGCGGAGCTCTCCTTGCCCATGCCTAATCCCCAAGGATGACAGACCATCTGAATACTGTGTACTGTGGAATCTTGTACACACTTTCATGAGTGGATTTCTTTCTTTCCTCATTGGAAACTGAGTTTCTAGGCAGCTGTTTATCCCGAAGACACTGTAGTCCTCACAGTTGCATTGCTTTTCTTTATTGCTGCGTACCTGTTGCCCTCTGGGTGTTATACACACACGACTCCTTCCTTTCTTTTTGGCTTTCTGTTTCAGGATCACAACGGAGAAATTCTTTTAGAAGTTTAAATAAAGACTATTTTTTTTCTTACTCTGAATCCCCAACTAAGGTACACTCAGAAGTACAGACTTTCTTCTATTTGAGCTTCTGCCCACCAGAGGAAAAATATTTTATTCTCATTTTTTTTTCCTCTTTCAGTTTTCATACTGTGGTTCTCTTTCTTTGGGAACAGTGATTACATTTTTTCTTTAGTTGGCTCTACCATCAACCAGCCGTGTCTATTCTCTTCTCTCATTCCCACTGGGCCTATCACTTTCCTCCACAATCCCGTCGTCAAGAAACTGCTGGATCACCAGAATTTTCCAGTACTCTAACCAGGAATCCTTCATGCAGACCTGCTCTTATTTTCTGCCTCAGTGGCCTTTGTTCAGCATTAATTTAGGAGACTTCAGGGAGAAGTTACCTATTTGTTCATTTTGCTGCCTAGGTATACAATATTGTGAACCACTGAGAAACCCCGCATCTTAGCCATAAAAAGCTGAAACTCAGAATTCTAGTAGCAACCTGATCATCAGCAGTCTGATCATCAACTAGAATAGCATGTCTATTTAAAGCTTACCTGGACCCCATATGGTTTTCCGGGAAAAGAAATGGTAATAGCAGATTCACTTATTCCTATCTGCCCCTGATGCATTATTTCAGCAAAGGATTGGCAGAATTCTGAAATTTCTTTTAGGGTTTGTTTTTCCATCAGCTCCCTATGAAACTTGGTGTCTGTACTGAATAGCCTTCACCAATCATAACTGGGATCATCACTGTAATAATAATAACAACCACAGTGAGCACCATTATCAGCATCTAATCTTTATTGTACTTGTGATCCCTGAAACTGTGAGCCACTATAGAATAGAAATTAAACATATTAAAAAATCAGTCATTCTCTGTTTCTCTATATCTTTATTGTTATTACAATATCTTCCCTCCTTTTTTTCAGTCTTCCCGTCTTCAATCCTAGAGTGACCTTACACCCTGGGTCACCCGTTGTACAAACGTAATTATTAATAGAGCTTCTTTTTATGTCATAAGATTTCTAGTTTGGGGACATTATATTATTTCTTTACTATGCCCCAGAGAAGGGTCATCCTACCTTCATAAAACTATCCTGAAATCCTACCAAACTCATGTTCTATTAAGACAAAAATCACCATGGAAGAAGATAAAAATAAGTAAGGAAAGAGGAGAAAGATCACCAATGCTACCATGGTTTCTATTTTTTAATGAAAACATGGTGAAAGATATTCTCCCTCTCACTCACCTCAATTCCAAAAGCTGTTAGGCTCTAGACCGAGCTCTGTCTAAATCATCATACAAGCGTGGCTCTCACCCTTGAGGTCACCTTGAGATCCAAAATGGCTGCTGAAGCTCCCACATTCCCACTCGCATTGTAGCCAAAAGGATGAAGAATAATATGTGCATAAGTGCACACATACAATTAGTTGGCCGAGTACCTATCCTCCCTTTAATTTGCCATTCTTGAATGTCAACTTAATTCTTATTATCGTTGGTTGAAATTTAGTCACATCCAGGGAGAAAAATCACAACAAAAGACAGAGTTCCCTTTTAGCTGGGCGTATTGCATTCTCGATAATGCAGATGTCCTGTTAGCATGAAAAAGGGAGAGGGAGATGTTGTAAAGTCTAATTCTAATCTCTGAATATCCCCTAGAATGCACCATGGTAGTCTGGAATGCTTGTAGCACTCTCCTTGCTAAACACTTGTGTGAATTATTTTAACCTTACTATGACTTAGTTCCCTACCAGGAGACTATGACAACTCACTTCAGATGATGGCTTTAAGGGTTGAGTTAATATATGTAAAGTAGTCTAAATAGTTCCTGACACATGCTATCCCTTCCATAAATATGGTCACCACTTAACAAATTTACGTTGAGAGTCCTTTTGTAAATGCCCTAATTATAGCATCCCATTCAATAACCTGTCTTAAATACAACACTTAAATTCAAAAGTCTATATTTAATGATATTTGTTAAGTTTAATAAAGAATGTCCATTAGGTTTCACTTGATTCATTAGCATTGCTTCTAATTCTCAAAACAGCACAGGTAGATTAAGAGGTTTCAGAATTTCAGCATGCAATAAAGTTGGTGTCCAGTGTTCCCTTCAAGAGAAGCTGGCAAGCTATCCTGCAAAGGGTCTCAAAGGGTAATTGTGTCATGCCAGTGAATTTATGCAAGGTTTGGCTCTCCTCCTTGCAACCTCAGACATCTTAATAGCACATGCCAAGGAGACTAGTCTCTCAATTTGCCTTTCATTAAACAAATCCATAAGTTTCTATTTAAAATAATTGTAACCATAACAGGGATTAACAATCTCAGATATCCAGACCTACACAGGAAAAATACTTTTCATCAAATGGTGTTTGCTGAAGGTTGACTTGAAACAAAGTACTGTTAATATTTAGAACCATATCCACAAAAGGCATTGGTTTAAAATGGCAACATGGTGGTTGATGCTGACTACCCGACTTCATTCCTAGTTCTGTAAACAATACCTGGATATAAATCTTCCTGGGATTCCCTTGCTTACCCAGCCTTTTGTTAGATGTGTTCTTCCCACAGATGCTCAATACATTCAATCACATTTCAAGCAAGCCTTTTACATCTAGAAGCTATTCTGCCTTTTACTGCTTTTATCTGTCAAATTTTTTAGGGGGCGGGGCATAAAAGCCTACCTGTCAAAGGGGGCACCTCATTCCCTAGCTCATGGAGATTTTTGCCTAGAATATATAAACAACCATCAGCTCAGGACACACTTAACTAACATTACAGGAGCAGAAAACCAAGGCTTCTTGGAACCTGCCATAGTTCAAAAAGCAATAAGTAAAAGAACAGACATTAAACTAGATCTACCTGACTCCATGCCCTTTTTCTTTCACACTAATGTATTGCATGAGATTCTTTTCAACATTTTCTTTCACTGTGTTTTGCTTACCATCTATCCGTGCTGTGTGTCACCCAAAGTTTTGTCATTTAACATTTATTAATTCATCTGGAGGCAAACAGAAAACATGAGTGCATGATTTGGCAAAAGTGTAGAATATATTGAATGAATGCTGCAACAAACATTCAGTGGGGAGAAATGTACTTTTAACAGCAGTATCTGGTGAGAGAGAATATTCCCCAAGGATGGTCACCTCCATAATCATTACTCCTTGCTTCTCTCCTTACCGTCTGTTTCAAAAAGCCTATTCACCAGCAGGCCTTCTTCTTGTCTTTGCTGTAACAGCAGCTTTGCTTTGTGGCGAGCCAGGTGCTGACATTAAGATAATACAGCCCATGTTCACCAACAATAGCACAATCAGGCATGATTGAAAATAATGGCAGTCCAATTTGTCACAGCTCAGGACAATAGTCCCAGGCTGGTATTCAAGCCGCAGTACTGACATAATCAAGATTCCATTTCTTGTGGGGCCATGCAGGCAAATTTTACTGAATAAAATCAACAAACACTGTAGGCACATCTAACTCCATCATAATCACCTAGACCTCAAATATAGCCTTTCATTTGGAAACATCAGCTATGGGATCAAGGGTAACAGCAAGTTCATCGGACCAATGAATCCACGTCTTAGACATATGAAATCCCTGAAAGATTGCCTAACCCAGCCTTTTATGTAGCACATTTTTTCTCCAGAGTTTTTAATAAAGAATCATTCATTTCTTTCAACAAAATCAATAACAAGGAATTTATAATAACACAGAGTGACCCACTTTGTCATAAAAATGTAGTTGATAAAATGTCCTTTATATAAAAGCAAAATTTGGAATATACGTAATAGAGCATCTCTGTTTTGTATGATAGTTGTTTGGTTTTTCGAACATAGTCACGGTGTCCCTAAGATGGATTCCCCTCTCTAGGAATGTCTCCAACCACCCCTCATAAGTCATAATTTTAAATCCCCTCAGGTTCCTTGGATGCATTCCAGTTTATCAAAGTCTTTCTTAAAATATTTTTGCTGAAGTTAAATACAGTTGCCTTTGAGCAGCACAGGATTGAACTCCATGGCTCCACTTACATGCAGATTTTTTCTTCAGCACACTACTCTAAATGTATATTTTTCTTATGAATTTCTTAATAACATTTTCTTTTCTCTAGCTTACTTTAAGAATGCAGCATAGCATACATCTAAGATACAAAATATATGTTCATTATTGTTTACATTACTCCAGTCAACAGCAGGAAGTTAGTAGTTTTGAGAAGTCAGAAGTTATACTTTGATTTTCAGCTGCTTGGGGGGTTGGTGCCTCTAAAATCCCTTATTGCTCAAGGGTCACCTATACATAAACTCAGATGTCATCTCCATAATAATCAGTGGACTCATCATAAGCATTGTACATCTAATAATACAATAGAAGATAATATTTTTGTTGACTATCCTGAGCTGAGAGTTGAATGGATCTCTGAAAATAATTAAAATAGCTAATTTATTAGCTACTTCCACGATTCTTATGATAGTTCTATGAGCTAGGTACTAGTATTAGACCCACTGTGCAGATCAGAAAACTAAACTACAAGAAGATTCAAAGAAACTCATTGAAGGTAAACCAGCTAATTTTTTAAAAAATATTTTATTTATTTATCTGAAAAAGAGAGAGAGTGAGCAAGAGAGAGCACACAAGCAGTGCCAGAAGGATAGGGAGAAGCAGGCTCCCCACTGAGCAAGGAGCCCCACCCATTGCTCTATCCCAGGACCCTGAGATCATGACCTGAGCAGAACACAGATGATTAACCAAATGAGCCACCCAGGTGCCCCACTAAGTCAGCCATTAAGTGATAGAATTGAATTTGGATTTAGGGAGGTTGGTGCTAGAGACCCTGGTAACTCTTACTCTATACCAGTGGTTACCAAAGGGTGGGCTCTGCACCAGAATCTTCAAACCCTCTAGGAACCTGATAGAAGTGGGTACCATCAGGCCCCATTCCTGATCTAAAAGAAAAGCTCTGAGTAGCCTAATGCAACTATAAGCCTGTCTGACAATTCTGGTATATGACCCAGGTCGAGAGCTGCTGATCTCCAGAACATGCATACAAGCCCTCAACAACGCAAGGTACATATGATCCTCAAAAAAGAAGATTAGAAACAAGGAAACAAGGCTCCTTAACAATGTAAGTTGGTTCGTATCAGCCGTAGACCAGAGAAGATCAGAAAGCTACATACAGTATTGCTGACAACAGATTTTTAAAGGATAACTCACCTACTAGACATCTAACATTACTTATTCTTAGTGTGTCAGCATAGAGCTTCTCTTCTGTTAACATTCAACTATCTTTGAAAGACGATCATGGCCCTCTAAAACTGGAGGACTGAACCACTGCCATCCCTCCAGTCACTATTGACAGTAAACTTAGAAGATTTGTCTGTTTCTAGGGAGTTAACAGATTTCTTGTTTCTTTTTTAATGCTTATTTTCTCCATAAAAACTCAGTCTGCAATTCCACAACTGATTTTGTATCTCCAAAACTCATGAATGGAAAATGGATTACTTGTCCTAGGCATAGTGAGGATACTAAAAAATGAATGCATTTTCTTGAACTATTTAAATATCTTATTAAATGAAGTCAAGGTCATTATAATCTCTTGCGTAAAATATCTATGGTACTTCCAAAAAACTATTGCTTAATCAATCACAAGTGATTATTGGGTTATAATTATTTTACTGTTTATATGAAATTACAATGTGTGCTTATCAGACCTAGACACAGTAAGTAATAACAGTCAACAGCCAATTACAATTTATAGTTGTCATTGGTGAAAGATCACCAGTCAAAATATATCTAGGTGCACTAATTGGCCCTATAATTTAATCAGACAGTCTCATCAAGACTTTTGTGCACCTGCCAAACTGCTGCATGTAGCAAGAGTAAAAGTCAACCAGCAATTCCTATTATCATCCTTTTCAAGTTAATATTTTGCTTAAAATTACCTCATCCAAAAATATCCCTAGGAAGGATGAGCATATTTTACCACTTGGTTTTAATGGTAGGAAAACACACAGAATTAGGGTTCCATGTATATGTAAGATACACTAATAATAATCCCAATTATTCCCAATTATCCTCCCAAATTTAGATGGTGAGATGGCAGCTGTGGTTAATAAAAATAGCACATAGTTTTGGAATCCAAAGACCTACACTTTTTGCCACACACCATCTGTGTGAACTTGGACAACTCATACCAAGTTTCTGGGCTTTACTGACTTCTATGTAAATGGTAATACTAAAATTTGATCTCTTTACCTCACAGTATGTGTACAAGGATCCCTTGACATTTATAGGGAACAGCTTATATGAAGGGAATAATTCAGTTTAAATGGTTTCAAGTTATTTTAACAAAACTACTAATTTGTTCACCTTTTTATGAATCCGTTTCCATTCTCCCTTTAATATGGAGAGAATATTTTAATTTTTATCTTTCTTTTTCTTAGTATGTCATGTTTTCTTTTAATATTGCAAAAAATGAAAAAACCACTCACACGGCCAAATTTAATCATATGTTTGATTTATGTTCTAATTTTCTTCTATATTATCTTAGAGATTAGGAGAAAGTAAGTTAATCTCAATTAAGGCATACTTACAACTAAATTTATGAGAGTGTATGTGTTTGCTAGTGATAGAATCAAAAGATTCTAGATTCTTATAATGGAATCAAGACTAAAGATTAAAAAATATGTTGCTGACAAGCATTTGCAAGTGAATGTCAAACTTCGGGGGAAAAGTGTGGTTTATGATGAAGATTTTTACACAGAATTCAAAGTGGGAAAAGTCTATTTCCTTTTCTTGTATGAAATTATGTTTTATCTGTGTTTATTGAAAATATAAGAAAAGTGAAAGAAAATGTAAATTTCCTGTCATTCCTTATTGTCTCCATCACTAGATCTTGAACTTAACTGAATTTCTACAGTAGCAATATAAAAAATAAAACTCCAATCTGAATGGACTCTTATCTGACTGATAAATATCTCCACATACCTACCTTCCTGCAGGAATGCTCCTAAACCATAGTTAGACTGAACGAGAAATAATGAAATAATCTTCATCCATTCAAAAAGAGTTCCTTCCAGCACCAGAGACTCAGACTTTTCATTCTCCTCAAATCATTCACATCTCAAAACATTTTTACACAGATATAGGCATTAACCTTTCCTTTATGACACTGTTACTATCATTATCTCAAATTCTTTTCTGAACATCAATTGTGTAAATGGAAAAGGTACTTCCAGTTAAGAAAGGGTAACTCTCCTTGGGGAGCTGACAACATAATAGAATGTTGTTTGTATTGAAAGTGCAATTCTAGCTGAGGTTTTATTTTTTAAATACCTAATAATCCAAATTATCACAAAGTCGAATCTACTCCCTGGTGGTGTATTAGAAAGCTATATTCACAAGGGCACTAGGTAAGTTACTATTGGGTAAGTTTCTACTCAGCACAGGGCCAAGTGCTGTTTCTAATTGACTTATTTTTTTCTTGTAGTGAGAAAGAAACAGAATTTGAACAGTTGGAAATTAAAAAGACAAACTATATACACAATGCTATTTCATTTTAAAGAGGATTGTGACCTCCACCTCCCACGTTAAAGGTGACCATGATACTAGGAATCCTTTATGGAGACAAACTTGTTCATTACATAATAATTTTGAATCAGTGTACATACAAAGCCAAATGCTTATTTTCTAGAAGTAACAAAGTAGGAAAATAATGTTGAATGTGTTTTCTGTGGGGAAGTCACGGATGAGGCTACAAGATTAGGTGAGGAGGAGATCTGGAAGCAACACAGAGAAGGTGGGTCCCACTTGTTGGCTATACAGAGAACACATCATTTGTTGGCTAATGAGAATTGACTCTGGAATAAAAGCTCAGTTTCATAATCAGGAAATTGTCTTCTGCTTGTGTACCTCCTCACCAAAAGCAGTTATTTCAGGTCTCTGACTAAAATTTTGGGAAAGAAGAGTCTCTCACTTGACGATCAGTGGTAGTAGCACCAAGTAGGTCAGTGAGCTTGATCTGAAATGCTATTCTTTCAACATCCAACTGCTACTTCCTAATTCCCAAAATCATGTTTCACCTCCGTGAAGACTAAGACTTCTCATTGTGTACCGCTGAATTAGGATCTCCTTAAAAGCATGGAGGTCATTAAAAGTACTAATTAAGATCCTCTGTGCAGGAACACATAGATAAAGGTTTAAATTTCTGATACAACCCTTACTTAAAATACAGTTGACCCTTGACCAATGCATGAATTGGGTGCCAAGCCCCCACAATCATCCATGTATATCTTCAGACTCCCCCAAACTACTAACTACTAAGACCCCAATATTGACCAGAAGCCTTAACAATAACATAAATGGTCAATGGACACATAGTTGTATGTTAAAAATATTATATACTATACTCTTACAATAAAGTAAATATTAAGAAAATCATAAGGAAGAGAAAAGTACACTTATAGTACTGGACATGCATTTACTGAAAAAAAAAGTCTGTGTATTAGTCAACTAAGACAGTTCAAACCCATGTTGTTTAAAGGTCAAGTATAGTTAACTTGGCAGTTTCTATTTCATCTGTGAAATTGGGATATAAATCCCAAGTGAGGTTCACTTGGAATAATGTATAAGAAATAGCTCCATGGCTGATAGGCCGGAAAGAGTGAATTTTGGAAAAGAGGAAATGGTCACCAGTTTCTAATTCTGAAAAGAGGCCAAGCAAAGTGACTACCAAAGAGCACATAATCAGGACAATTAAAGATAGAGATTCTTGGAGATATTAGTAATACCAGCAGTTACTATTTCAGAAAACTGAGAGAAAAAAATATCTAGAATGGGATAGGCTGAGGAGTACATAAGATGAGATGCTGGAAATGGTGAGTCTTAAAGGGAAAGAGTTTTAAGAATAGGATGAAGGTACTGATAACCTAGGACTGGTGACTAGAAGTAGACCTCATTGACAAGTCCAGCTCTAGACCTGAGCTAGACACAGTGTTTTCAAGAATAGTTTACTTGACAAGACTGTAGTGAAATTAGTATCCTCAAAGAGAAACAGAACTCAGGTAAGGCAAGAAGAGAGAACATCCAACAAGATACTATAGATGAGTGATTATTGAAAACCTTCCGTATGGAAGTTCAGAAGGGAGAATAGGGAATAATAGGGATCTGGATCCAGTGAAGAAGTCCAGAGAAGTACAAAGCAAGCATTATGGTCTTGATAGACAACTGAAAAGCAGATAGAAGCATGGAGACATATCTTGTGGTTTAACTATTAAGGTCACAAATGAGAAATGGGTCCTAGTCCTAATTTACAGGCATTTATTTTACTCAATATTGCTTTTTGTCATATTGAAACACATAAAAAAAATCAGTGTATTTATCTTTGTGAAAAGGGGTTTCTTGCTCAGTAGTTAGCCACTGATGTTCCCTCTTAAAGCTGTAACCTTTGTTTTGTTTTATATGCTGTTTTAGCAAAAAATGAAACCTTGGAATTCCCCTTTTCCTCTGACTATCTGACCTGTGAAGCATAAACTTTTCCCCTTTACCCACCTCTCCCAGAAATAAGTTAAATTGCTTTGATTTTTTTAAAATTTAATTAAATCCTTATCTCCAGGGAAAAGAATGTTATTCTTATGTCTCCAAGGCACTATTTCTAAAATTTGATCCTTGGACAATATGCATCTCATTTTTCTAGAGAACTCATTAAAATACACATTCTCAAGTGCCATCATCAACCACATAAGAATTTCTGATCAGTAAACTTGAGAATATTCCATTATAATTATCTTCACTCATGGTTGAGATTTTTTTTTCCTTACAACTTGCCTCCTGTCACCCTACCCTTAGAGATAATGATAACATTTCTAAGAAAAGGAGTAAAAATCAGCTTTTGAGTATAGGAGTTATTAATAAAGACCCTCCGGGCTGGAAAGAGTTCTATGTTTAGATTTTCAAATGGACAGGGCTAAGAACTATACAGCTCTAGCATAGGCTCGATTACTAGAGAAGTGAGGCTCTGGATGATGGTGAATATGTGTGACTAAAAATAACTGTGGTCTAAGAAATCCAGAGTGATGTACTAGTTAGAGCAGAGAATTAAAGGTGCATCCCTCATAGATGCTCCCTTGGTCCAAAAACTGGACAGCTGTGACCTCAGGGCAGGAGGGATCAGCTAGATCAGATAAACAAGTGGGGCAACATTCAACATGTTGTCAAGGGAATAAGGGCAGCAATGTCAACAGTAAGTTGACCCAGAAGCATGACCACTCAGGGGCAGGTCCGGGTTTCCAGAAAACCCACAGGATAGCCCAACAGAGGAAAGTACTCCAGAGGAAAAATAGATCTTGTGCCATCATCAACTCAGGGTACCGGGATCTTAAGCAAGCTTCAATATAACTTGAAAGAAAATATTTTGGGGAATAGTTATTCTGGTTTATTTTTTTATAATAACCTAAATAGGGTATTCAATGTTAACAGAGAAGATGAAACAATAATTAATTGAATTTGTGGAATTTCTGTAATAGAAAAATAATTGTTAGAAAAAAATATATCAAGAATAGTCTTTAACAATGTCAAACAGATTGATATCATCAAGACAGTGACATGGTTGTTCCTGACTTAGCTTCCACCTCACAAAAAGAACAACTAACAACTATTCAAGAATAAGACAGCACTGAGAGAATCGTAAGGCAGGGTTGAGGCTGAAGCACCCCCTGCACCACAGAGACCAAGACACACTGCATTAGAAGTAAGAAAAGCATGCACACTTTGACCTCATTGCCCTTTCCCCAGGCCAGCAGAGTACCACTTGGAGATGTCTCCCCTCAGAGTGGTTCTTCCAGCCAGAAAGGAAAACCCAATAGGGACACACAGGTCCCTCTAGCATTGTGGGACACTTCACAGGAGCCACTACCTACTCCAATCTCACACCATGGAAAGGGCAGGAAAACCTGTGGGCTTCAGCTAGTAAGAATGTGACTATGATGGAGGAGAAAGAGTGGCATGTAAGAGCCGGCACATAGATCTTGGCAGAGCAAGTTCATACCTGCAGTGCCTGAGTAATAATCCCAACCTGAGGTTTTATTCATCTGCAGAACCAAGTCGGGGGCATATTCTGATCAGGACACTCAATAGACTACAGGTCTATTTTACTTGATCTTCAAACAAGGATTTTTGCCAGGTTTGCACACATAAAGGCAAGGAGCTGAATCACAGCCCCACCTACTGTGGAGTATCTTCAGGCCCGATATGAACAGAAGGGTTGGCACTAACTCCTGGAAGCTGTGCAGCCCAGAAGCATTTGAGCCAAGAGGTGGCAAAACAGAAAAGATCACTCCCAGAGCAAACCCAGCAAGGGGCATGTAAGTGTTCTCAAGCACAGGCTGGAGGATTAATTCACAGCCAACTGTTGAGAGCAGCTCTGGCCCTACCCAAACAAAGAAACTGGGAAGTTAAGAGCAGTCCAGAAGAGACTCTACCCTTCCCCCAGGCAAGGGAGTTGATACATAGCCCCAGCCACTGTCTCTCAGTCCTCCCTGACCATAGGCACTGGTGACAACTCCTGGAAGCTGTATAACCCAGTGGCACTCAAACTAAGGGAAGGACAAGCAGAGCCAAGAATTTATAGAGATAAGCCAGTGGCCTTGTTCAGTCAGGCAACATGGGGTGTCGGTCAGCATGAGTTAAGACAACAAAGAGTTCTATTGGCTTAGAGCTACTTTTCTGGCAATGCCAGGGGAAGGAATCTAGTTCACAATCCTGCTTATTACTGAATATAGCCTTCAGCCCATGTGACCAGAGAACCTAACCAAAGCACACACAGGGAGCTGCATAGCCCATTCAATAACCCTATATACAGTGGCACCTGAAAAGAGAGCATAGCCTATGGATTCTCCACCTATAGGCCAAAACTATTGGCCTTACCTGACCAGGAAATTCAGTGCACACTCCAGCCTGATTCAGATTACCAAACAAACTATACAGGCACTAGGTCTCATCCTACTGACCCCTACCTACCTCAAGACAGAGAAGCCCATCAACTACTAAATGTAGTACCCAGTTCTCACAATCTAGTAAACCAGACCTTGGAATCCAGCTGTGAAGCCCATCCTACAGCTTCGCATGGAGGAAGGATGGATAGCCAGCCATCCTATCCAACTGTCCTCAGACAATGGCATGACAGGCCATTTCCATTTAGAACTCAAACAGTTGGATTATCCAAATAAGCAACAGCAAGCTCCACTTGGTCAAAGGTCCTTTCTACACACCCAGAAATCCAAATTGACTGCTGGTGAAGAACCTCCTTTGCTAAAGCAAACATGTAAAGTGTAGAAGAGAAGCTCCATTATGCAAATGTGTAGATTCCAATGTAATGAATAAAGGCTTACAAAAACATCAGGTAAATATAATACAACCACAGGAAACTAATAAAGCTCCAGTACCTTTCCCTAAAAAATTGGAGAGCCAAGAACTATAAAAGAATTCAAAATAATCCTCTAAAGTTTAGTTAACTACAATAAAACAGGCAACCAAACCAAATCAAGAAAACAATGTGTGAATAAAATGAGAAGTTTCACAAGAAAATAGGAATTATAAGGAAAAAGAAACCTAGAGTTGAAAAATACAGTAACTGAACTCAGATTCAAAAGAGTTTCAAACTTGATTATATAGAAGAAAGAGTCAGCATCTTGGAGGATAGAACACTAAAAACTGCCCAGAAGAACAAAAAGAAAAAAAGCATGAAAAGATTAAAGAAAGCCCGTAGGAATTACAGGACACAATAAAAAGGAAAAAAACAAAAAAAAAAACAAAAAAAACCATTCATACTATGGGAAATCCAGAAGAAAAAGAGAAGAGACAGAAAGTATATTTAAAGTAAAATGGCTGCAAACTTCCCACACCTGAGAAGAGAAACAGACACCCAGATCGATGAGGTCTAAGGGATACAAAATTGATTGAACCTGAAGAGAGCTACACTGAGGCATATCATAATTAAGTTGCCAAAAGTTAATGACAAAGAAAGAATTTTAAAAGCAGTAAGAAAAAAAGGCAAGTTAAATAAAAGAGAACTTCATAAGACTATGAGCAAAATTCTCAAAAGAAAATTTTCAGGCCAGGAGAGAATAGAATATTTCCAAAATATTTTAAAAAATAAATAACTGTCAGCCAAGAATTCTATACCTGGTGAAGCTGTCCGTCAAAAACAAAGGATAAAGACTTTTCTGAACAAATAAAAGCTGAGAGAGTTCATTACCACCAGACCTGCCTTACAAGGAAGGCTAAACGGAGTTTTTAGAGTAGCAGTAAAAGAACACTAATTAACATCATAAAAAATGCATACTTGGCATAAATTTCACTGATAATGGTAAATATACAATCATATTTACATTCTTCAACATGATAATATTGGTACATAACTCATGACTTTAGTTTAAAAATTAAGGGAAGGGGTACCTGGATGGCTTAGCCAATTAAGCATCTGCCTTCAGTTCAGGTCAGGATCCCAGGGTCCTGGGATTAAGCCCCATGTCAGGTTTCCTGCTCACCTGCCTCTCCCCAAGCTCATGTTCTTTCTCACTCTCTCTTGCTCTATCTTTCAAATGAATAAAAATAAAATCTAAATAAATGAATGAATGGATGGATAGCAATAAATAAATAAATGAATAAGAATTAAGGGGAAAAAAGAACATAGTAAAAATAACCATAACTACAATAATCTGTTACTAGTTACACTATATAAAAAACACATCAATTGTAACAGCAATAACCTAAAATGTGAAGAGGAGCAGTAAAAATGTAAAGTTAAATTCTATTGGAGTTCTTTAATCAACTGAAGTCAGTTTAAAGCATGGTGTTATAAGTTAAAGATATTTTATATAAGTATCATGGTAATTACAGACAATACACAAAAGAACATGATAAGTCAAAGTATACTGATATCAAAAGACATCAAAACACAAAAACAGCAGGATAAAAAAATAAGGAACAAAGGATCTATTTAAAAAGAAGAAAGAAGAAGGAAAGAAAGAAAGAAAGAAAGAAAGAAAGAAAGAAAGAAAGAAAGAAAAAAGGGAGGGAGGGAGGAAGGGAGGAAGGGAGGAAGGGAGGAAGGAAGGAAGGAAGGAAGGAAGGAAGGAAGGAAGGAAGGAAGGAAGGAAAAAAGAAAGAAGAAAGGAAAAAGGTCAACAGTAAGCACTTACATATCAGTAGTTATTTTAAACATCAATGGGTTAAATTATCTAATTAAAAAACACAGAATGTCTGAATGGATTTAAAAAAAAGAAGAAACTAAAACAAAAACAACAAAAACCCTAAAAAACAAAATAAAACAAAAAACCAAGATCTAACACTATCTTGCCTATAGTAGACTCCTCGTTAGCCATAAAGACACATATAGACTTAAAGTGAAAGTAGGGGAAAAGATATTTCAAGGAAATTATGACCAAAATAAAGTGGGTAGCTATATGCTATCAGGAGAAAAATACTTTAAAAATGATAAAAAGAGACAAAGTCATGATATAATGATAAAGGGGTCAATATATCAAGAAGATTTAAGTGCCTAACATCAAAGCACTTAAATCTATAAAGCAAAAACTAATACAGCTAGAAGAAGAAATAAACAGCAATACAGTAATAGGTATGGACTTTAATACTCCACTCTTAATAATGGATAGATCTTCCAGACAGAAAATTAATAAAAACAGCAGAATTGAACAGACTAAAAGGACCAATAGACATATAGAACAACCTATCCAACAAAGGAATACACATTTTTCTCAAGTGCACCTGGAACATTTTCTAAGATAGACCATAATATGTTAGGGCACACATACACAAAAAAAGTCCTAGCAAATTCAAGATTAATATAAAGTATCTTCTCTGACCACAATGGCAGCATATTAGAAATCACTAACAATGTATAAACATGTGGAAATTAAGATACTCTTCCAAAAAACCAATTAATCAAAGAAAAAATTAAAAGGGAAATTAAAGTTTTTCGAGCCCCCCAAAATGGAAACACAATATACTAGAACTTGTAGGATACAGCAAAAGTAGTTTTAAGATGGAATTTCATAGCAATAAATTCCTATGTTAAAAAGCAAGAAAGATCTTAAATAAACAACCTAACCCTATGCCTTATTAAACTAGAAAAACAACAACTGAACCCAAAGTTCAGGAATAAAGGTTTTAGCAGAAATAAATAAAATATAGAACATAAAAATAATAGAAAGAATTAACCAAACTAATAGTTATTTGAAAAAATAAACAAATTTGACAAACCCTTATCTATAATAACCAAACTAAAAAAGAGAAATGATCCAACTCAAGAAAATTATAAATGAAAAAAGATACCAAAAGAAATTCAAAGTATTAGAAGAAACAATAATACTGAATATAAACAAACTAGACAATGTAGAAGAAATGAAAAAAAAATCTTGGAAACTTAAAGCTTACTAAAGTGAATCAGAAAGAAATAAAAAATCTGAACAAACCAATTACTAGTAAGTACATTGAATTGGTAATCAAAGATTTCATAACAAAGGAAAGCTCAGGACCAGATGGTTTCACTGGTAAGCTTCACCAAAAATTTAAGGAAGATTTAACACATCCTTCTCAAAGTCTTCCAGAAAAACAGAGAAGCTCATTTTACAAGACCAGAATTATCCTGATATCAAACAGGAAAAACACACTACTAGAAAACTATAGGCCAACATCCTTGATGGATATAGATGCAAAAATTCTCAAAATACTGGTAAACTGAATTCAGTAACATATTAAAAGAATCATTCATCATGACCAAGTGGGATTTATCTCTGAGATGCAAGGATATTTCAATATATCTAAATAAATCAATGTGATACATCACAGTAACAGAATCAAAGATCATACATTTATCTCAATAGAAACAGAAGAAGCATTTCAAAAATCCATTAATATAAAAATTCTTAAACTAGGCAGAGAAGAAACTATCTCATTATAATAAAAATGATACAGAGCAAGCCCACAGCTAACATCATACTCAGTGGTTAAAATTTGAGTTTTTCTTCTAAAATCAGGAAAATAAAATGGTGTTCACTTTTACCACTCCTATTCAGGATGGTACTAGAAGTCCTAGGTAGAACAATCAGGCAAGGATTAAAAAAAAAATGCATCAAAATCAAAAAGGAAGAAGTAAATTTGCCTCTATTTGCAGATGACTATTTTATATGCAGAAAATCCTGAAAATTCAACATAAAACTGTTAGATCTAAATGCATTTGGTAAAGTTGCAGAATGCAAAATTAACACATATAAATCATTAGTATTTCTCTACATTAATGGCACATTTTAAAAAAAAGGGAAAAAATTGATCCCATTTGCAATAGCATAAAAAATATAATACTTAAAATAATTTAAGAGGGTGAAAGATTTAATGTAATCTCTATCAAGTTTCCAGTGACATTTTTTGCAGAAGTAGAAAAAAACACTCCTAAAGTTTGTATAAGACCACGGAAGAATCCAAATAGTGAAAGAAATCCTGAGAAAGAACAAAACATGAGGCTTCATCATCCTAATTTAGAGATATACTACAGTTATAGCCATCAAAACAACTATGGTAATGGCATAAAAATAGGCAAAAATATAGAATGAAAAAATACTAGAAGCCCAAAAATAAACCCAAACATATATGGACAAATTATATTTGAAAGAGAGCCAAACATACTCAATGGAGAAAAGATAATCTTTTCAATTAGTGGTGTTAGAATAATTAAATAATCAGATGTAAGAGAATTTAACTGGACACACATTTTGTAACACTCACAAAAATGACTCCAAACGAATTAAAGATTCAAATGTAACCCTAATTCCTATAAACACACACACACACACACACACACACACACACACACAGGAAGAAAGCTCCTTGTCATGGGTTTTAGTAATGATTTTTTTAATACAACCTAAGGCACAACATAAAAACTTCTACACAGCAAAAGACAGCATCAACAAAGTAAAAAGAAAATCTATGGAATGGTAGAAAATACTTGCAAACCATGTACCTGGAAGGGGGTTAATACCCAACATATATAAAGAACTCATAGAACTCAAGAACAAAATAATAATAACCCAATTTTTAAAAATGTGCAAAGGAGATGCAGACATTTCTTCAAAGCTATACAAAAGGCTAAATGATATATAAAAAGTTGTTAAATATCACTCATCAATAGGGAAATGCAAATTAAAACCACAGTGAAATATCAACTCATGCCTGTTAGAATGGTCACCATCAAAAAGACGAGAGATAAGAAATGCTGGTTTTGTGCACTGTTGGTGGGACTGAAAATTGGTATAGCCATTCTGGAAAATAAGATGGCAGAGTTTCAAAAATTTAAATATAGAACTACCACATATTCCAGCAATTCCATTTCTGGGTATATAGAGAAAGAAAACAAAAACAATAACTCAAAAAGTTACCTGCACCCCAATGTTCACAGGAACATTACTTATAATAGACAAGATATAGAAACAACCTAAATGTTCACTGGTGAATAAAATGGATACAGAAGTTGTGGTGTACACACACACACACACACACACACACACACTACACAAACACTCACACAGGAATATTATTCAACCATTAAAAAAAAAAAAAGAAAATCCTACCATTTGCAACAGTATGGATGGACCTTGAAGGCATTATGCTATGTGAAATAAGCTAGACAAAGACAAATAATGTATAATCTCACTATATGTTGGGATTGGGGAGGAAGATAGTCAAAAGGCACAAGTTTCCACTTGTAAAAGAAATAATACTAGGGATATAATGCACAACACAATGACTGTAACTCACATTGCTCTACAATATATAGGAAAGCTGTTGAGAGTAAGGCCTAGAAGTTCTCATTACAAGGAGAATTTTTTAAATTTTTTTTATATTATTGTATCTATATGAGAAGACAGATGTAGATGAACATATTATGGTAACTATTTCAAAATACAGGTAAATCAAACAAAAAAAAGTACTTTTTCATATTAAAAATTACTTCTTTAATTTATTCCAAAAGTATTTATTCAGCACTAGAGTAGAGACTATTTTTAGGGAATGAGTTAGAAAAACAACTGGGCAATGTGAACAATTATGCTTATTTCATATTAAATTTGTTATTAAAACTTGAAAGGTTTTTCTAATAAATTCAAGAGTGAGGACTACATGTTCAAGTAGTCAAGAATTCCAGTCAATTTTGTCACTTTACTGGGTAGAATTGCCCAGTAATTTATTGGATGATGTAAGGCAATATACTTCACTTCTCTAAGTATCATTTTCATCAGCTGTAAAATACAAAAATTGAGTGTTTACCTCATAGGACTGCTGTGAAGAGCAAATGAGACAATGCATGCAAAGTTCTTGGCACAGTCATTATTAGCCATTATAACCCTCCTATAACCCTGCTTTGTTTTTAATCGCCTAAGAAACTTGTCAGTCATGAAACAGAAAGTCAACTAACCTCGCTTGCCTGATTAAATAGTAATGCTGAGAAATTTCCTTCACTGATGAGAAAGTTCACTACATCCATTTAGATCCAAAGGACACGAATAGAAATGAAGGTGGATAGTGATAGCGACTCATATATCTCTCTGTCCAGAAACAACAGTGGTAGAAGGAATGGACAAATACAATGCCCCAAAATGTGAATATTTCTCTTCTAATGGTTTAAATCACTCAGTGCATTTCATGAAAAAAAAATTTAAAGAAAAACCTATCATTTCAGGAAAATGATACATAAGGCTTTGTAATACTGGTGAAAGTCAAACACCAAATGTAGAATATTGCATAGTACTATTAAAAAAAATGAATGCTGTTTCTATCACTAGCTATAGTGACCCATCTTAACGTTCCAACTCTATAAATTTACATAAACAATGCTATTTTCCTTTTCCTAAAACAAATTTTATTTCCTGTATCTCTTAGCACTTTCAATGTATCACCATCATTACCAACCATCATCTTCCCTCACCCTAGACCTACTTAGCCTCTTTAGCTATTCACTACTAGATTGTGAAGAAGTAGGCATACATTAGAAATATTTTCATTTTTATTAACACTCTTAAAGCCTATAAGAAGAATTAAATTAAGTACAGTTACTTACTCTTAGAACTTCTGGTGTTTTTATAATAACTAAATATATGTCCCCAAAATGTCAAATATTCCTAACCTCTTAAGGGCAATAAATAACAAAATAAAAAAGCTGTTGCAATAAGATATTTTGTGCCCCAAGGAGAACAATTTCAACAGGACAGTTAGGAATATATGTCAAATTATCAAAGGAGAGGTTAGTGAAGAAATAAAAACAACCTCTTTTAGAATTACCATGATGGAATAAAATAAATATATAGTAGGCTCAGTGAAGGATATGATAAATGTAATAAACAGAAGCCTGTCTTTTTTCAATCTCACTAACAACAGTGTGGCTTATAATTACTATCTCCCAACTCCTATTTACTCCACAATCCATATCAATCAAGCTCCATTTGCCACAGTGTAACTGAGACTATTTTGTCAAGATCATAAATGACTTTTTTTTTCCAAATCTAATAATAGTCCCTTCTCTGTTCTTTGACTATTTAGTTGCATTCAACGCCACTGACCACTCTGTCCTCTTGGAGTACTTTCTCTACAGAACTCTCAGGAAATGTTTTTCTCTGATTTTACTAGCTGCATTCTCTGTGTGATCTTGCTTCCTCTTACTATTGATCTTACCCTGTACACTTCTTACCTACCCTGATTCTACTAAACAGAACCTTCACTAGGTCTTCCTTGTCTGCTTGGCCTTTAAATGTGAACATGATTTCTAACTTTGTTTAAGTTTTTGCTTGGTGGGTTTTGGTTAGTTGGTTGTCTTTTTTTTTTTTTAACCACTTTCCAGAACTCTACACTGATAATTTAATTTTATACTTGACATCTTTGCATTGCCAGCCAATACAACTCTGAAAATGAATATATTCAAAAAAGAAAATGAATATATCATCACATAAAACTCTCGAATTTGTTTTCCAAGAATTCTTCAGCTTGAAAATGGTACCAGCATACCATGGTAGTTTAAAGGACAAAAACCTTTGAATATCCTTGACTTTGCATTCCCCCCTACCACGATACAATCATCAATCAAAGCCCATCAATCTCCCCCCCCCCCCCGCAAAAAAATCCTTCAATCAATTGCTTTTACATCCGTACCTTCCACTTTAATACAAAATACCATATCTTGCATCTGGATTAATAACCTCCTACATGTTCTCTTTTCTCTCTCACTAAATTTCTTATAATGCAGCACTTCGTTTGTGCAATACACTGTAAAGGACACTTTTATACAAATGATTTTTTTAAAATCATCTATGTATTAAAATGAACCCAAGTATGCAGTCACACAACTAGGAATTATTTCTATTCTGTACAGAACAGTCTCATGGCTCTTCTTAGATTTTAAGACTAGTAATATCAACAGCCTATTTAGATCTTCCAGTACACTGTCACTGACTTAGAATAATATCCAAATAAATAAATAATAAAATCCAAATTCTGTATTCTGCTTCACAAAGCTCTGTGTGATCTTGCTTCCTCTTACTACTGATCTTATCCTGTACACTTCTTGCCTACCCTGATTCTACCAAACAGAACTCCATGAATCTATTCAGATTACTACTGTACTCAAAGCCTTTCCATAGCTTTTAGTTCTGCTTGGAACATTGTGTCTTTGCCCAATTGCCCATGACTGATTTTACATATGATCAGAACCCACCTTATTTTTACCTGAAATAAAGCCTTGCTTTCTGCTGAGACCCACCCTGTCCCTCTCTACATGCCACTTGAATATAAGCTCCATTAGGGGAAGCATTTCTGTTTATAATATTTAGTATTGGATCTGTGGTACCAAAAGAATACCTGGCACACAGTAAACCCTCAATAAATCCTCTCTAAAAAACTGGGTGAAGTGTTTCAGCTGCTTTCTCATGAAGACTGTATGTTTTCTTGTTTTTCTCCTCCCAGCTGCATCCCCAATTAGAATGTGCGTACAATGGGGATAAGTCTACATCTCCTCTTTTTAATCCCAATAGCTAATAATTTCCAAAGTATGAAAATCATTAAGAGGACTAGAAACACTTTGAATAATGAATGTATTAAAATGCAGCAAACGAAATGAAGATATGCTAATCATCAGGGAGGATCCAGATGATATTTGATTAACAGATGAAAAATAACATGAACTCAATCATGAAGTTTTGATTACTTTCCCCAGCCATGTTTGGGAAACCATGAATGGTAATAAGGAAACTGGACTATGAATATCATCCAGGTTTGATGAAATTGTGTAGTATCTAAAGAGAAGAAAACATGAAAGTACTAGTGAATTGTTTGATGAGATGCCTGACCATGACATATAGACCAAATCAAAGTTTCATTCATTGATAAAGTTATGTTGAATGAAGGCCTGCTGAGAAAATGATATAATTAGACCAATTTTTTAGGAAAGCTGTAACAGTGATTTAGAGATGTAGTCTTAAGGGTGTTATTAAACTTGAATCTCTGAACCCTAAGTAGCATGTGGACAGAATTCACAAAAATCTGTAAACTTCCTGCAATTGTGTTATTTGTCCTTTAGATGCAATCTTAGTCATTTAAAAGAGACTGACTAGAGATTACATTAGACTCTCCTAAGTGTCCGTGGCATAAAAGATATAATTACCCTAGGATTCAAAAACATCAATGTCTAATTATAATTGGATAATGGCTAACAGATAATGGCTAAACATGAAAAAACTGAGAAACTTTACTGAAGGAAAGTAGAAACAGATATTGAAGAAAAAATTGAGTTTATTTAATCTGATTTTTGTTTCATGAGGAAAGTGACACACATAAAAATAAGCATCTTAGACAAATATTTCAAGTTAATGTTATATATGTGTGAATTACCATTTTTGACAATAAATGACATCCACTCAAATAGTCATAATGTATAAGTCAGTAAAGTTAAAAAGAATAAAGTGGTGTTTTCATTGCAATCAGAATCACTTTGATACTGGGAGAACATAATTTTTGCTTCCAAACATTTGGAAATATTCTTTTAAAAATATTCAAATAATTAAGACATTAAAAAAATGTCATGAGGTAGAAAAGTTATCCAGACTTTGAACTATAGAATAAAAGTTTTCAAATATCCTAGCAAACTTAATGAACATTAGAAACAAAGAAAATGAATTTCAGGAAAGTCTCAAGTAAAAATTCAATAAGGACACCAAAGATTTTTTAAATATTTAATAGTTATAGATGCTAATAAGTTGACCATGAGTCAGAAATGTTTAAATCCTTAACATTTATAAGCATGACTTGTGAAACAAAGACTTATTAGTATATTAGTATAGTATATTACAGTGTATTTTCAATGGTGATCAATTTCATAACTTTTAAAAACAAAGTACAGAAGTTCCATAAAATAGGAGAAAAAGATTAGTGTCTCAGATAATATATATTATCTACCATGTACCAGTCATTATTCTAAGCTAGGAATTGGCAAAGTATAACCTATGGCAAAAAATCTAACACAGGGTTTATTTCTGTATATTCCCTGAGCTAAGAATGTTTTTTGCATGTTTAAAGGGTTGAAAAGAAAAAGAAGAGAAATAGGAAGAAAAGGGTGGGGGAAAACTGAGGGGGACAAGAACGGAAGGAAGGAAAGTAGAGAGAACAGGCAATACAAATCATATGTGGATACTAAAAACCTACATATTTACTATCTGGTCTTTACATAAAAATTCTCCTTACCCATGTTGTAAGCATTCAATGAAAAGAATAATTTAGGTTTACAGAAAAGACTGGGGAAGGAGTAAATGTAATGGATTTTTTTATATGAAATAGGGCTTACATAAATAATTGCATAATAATAACTGTAGGAATTCAGTCTGCATTCTAAAAAAATAATATTGCAAAAACTGCTTTACATTAGAACAATTTTGGGGAAGGTGGGTGGCTCAGTCATTAAGCATCTGCCTTCTGCCTTCAGCTCAAGTAATGATCCTGGAGTTCCAGGATCAAGCCCCGCATCAGAGTCCCTGCTTGGCAGGAAGCCTGCTTCTCCCTCTCCCACTCCCCCTGCTTGTGTTCCCTCGCCCTCTGTGTCTCTGTCAAATAAATAAATAAACATCTTAAAAAAAAAAAAGTTTTCATAGCTCTTTTTTTTTTTTTTTATTCAACAGAGAGAGATCACAAGCAGTCAGAGAGGCAGGCAGAGAGAGGAGGAAGCAGGTTCCCTGCTGAGCAGAAAGCCCAACGCAGGCCTTAATCCCAGGACCCTGAGATCATGACCTGAGCTGAAGGCAGAGGCTTTAACCCACTGAGCCACCCAGGTGCCCTTTTCATAGCTCTTTAATATTCCTATACATCTCTGAAAATTACAAATGAGGAATATTACATTATTTTGAACAGAGATATTTATGGTAGTTAAAGTGATTTATTTACATTGGGGATCAAATATATTTGGGTTTCAATTCAAGCCCTAAGTTCTTAGCCAAGTGAACTTCCCTGAGCCTGGCTGCTGCATGAACATAACCTCATCAACTGACCTAAGTGGAGAATAAGAGAAAGCAAAATAGCAATTGCTCTGAGCTCAAGGCTATTCAAGCACAGGGAGACTTGAGTACACTGAGACTGGTAAGCAAGCAAAGCCAACTTAGAGAAAGTCCATATACCAAGATATTTTAGTTTGACTCCACAGATGTAAGACAGCCATTAAAGATTGATTTTTTTTTGTCTCAAATATATCTTATTTACATCATGTTGTAACAGTTAAATATGTTAAATAGTCTAAGGAAAAAAGACTGTAGTTACTTGGATTTTCTGAGGCATACATAGCTTAAAAAAATAATTCAGGTGTACTGAACACCGGTTCCACAATAAAATCACCTGGGGAACTTTTAAACATGCATCTTTTGGGCTAGACCATCAGAGACTCATTTTTCTGGATGGATGGGGCCCAGGAAATCTGTCTTAGCTCTACATGTAATTCTAATGTGAAGCCAAGGTTGAAAATTAAATAAATAATAACTGTCCAAAACTTATGTGTATAATTCATGTCAATTTCTAGAAACTACTGTATTATTTTATTCTAGAAAAATTTTTAAAAAACTGTGTCAACTACTAATGAGCTTAAGTTGATAAAAAGTGAGCAATGTAAAATTCAAAACAAGGCTTGGAGACAAAATATAGAATAGGTAAGGTAACTACAAAGTTTAAAGATCAGAGATGATAATCCATAAAGACACAGAATCTTACATAAGAAAGTATCAGTTGGGACATTTAAGTTGTAGAATTGCGTCTGCTGCTCTGATTTGTGAAAAGTCCATGTTTTATTATTATTATTTTTAGTATAATGAAGAGGCTTAACTAAATCACTTTTTGTTTCCCTTCTACTACCAATACTCTCCCAGCAAGCAATACTAGTTCCAGTAAGACTTCCTTTAGCCTTGACTCATCTGGCCCTTCTGTTAAAAAAATAGGTCCATCCCAAAGGGGAAAAAAATCTGTAACTCCAAGTGATTTCCTCACATTCCCCAAAAAATCCCAGGGGAGAATCTTAACACTCACAGTCCTCTCTACATCAATCACCATTAGAAATTCACCACTCCAAGGCCTTGTCTCAAGCCTCCCTTCTGGCTCCTGTATCCCTCTTCTGTGTGGCCTCCCCTTGACCCAATGCCAAACTCTTCACATCTTTCCATGGGGCTCTGGGAAACTCATAGTTTTCCATCAGCAAAATGTTGTCTCTGAACGTGCCCCTCATGTTCTTGCTCCACTCAAAACAAACCAGAGAGTTCTGGTCCTCAGTGGCAATATTGGAGACTCCTGAACTCTGTTTGACCTATGGACACTCCCAGTCTACAGCTCTACACAGAATATTTCCCTGTGAAAGAAACCCAGGAACTAGATGAGCAATTCCTATATATTGTGCAAATAAGAAAAAAAAATCACAACAGGTTAAATAAAAAAAAGCTGAGCCACACTCTCACAATAAACCCTAATCCTGGCACACTAGCAAAAAATCAAGATGATACTCAATTCCTACCTTCTCTATGAGGAGTGAGGGCTTTAAGCCCAAGATATAGCACCCCAACTTTTAAGACTTCTACCTGAGGGAATACCCCCAAAACTCTTAGCCCTGAAAGCCAAAAGGATTTGTGTCCATGAACCCATCACACAATAGCAAACAAAGAAAAAATTTGTAACACACTCCAGGAGTGCCACGCAAATCCCCTAGGGCCCAGTGCAGAGATGGCAGACAGAGAGCCCCATACCCCAGTCCTTCCCTGAAAGATGCCTGTTTGTGTATCCTAAAAGCTACAGTCTGAAGGTCAGGATTCTAACTGAACAGCAGCAATCTTCTCTAGAGACAAGGGAGGGTTATGAGTATCATCTTCTTGTTCTTCCTCTGCCCCATTCCAGGTGATAGATGTCTCCTTGAAAAGAGTTTGCACACATGCCTAGTACCCTCACTTCTAGGACTTCTACCCAGAGGACATACTCCTTGAAATCCTGGCTCTGGCGGCCAATGGGGCTTACATTCCTGCGTTCAACAAAACTGCAGCAAACAAAGAAACAATTCTTAATCAGCTAGTACCCACGAAGACTCAGCAAAGAAGCAGAAGACACACACACCTATCTTCCAGGATTCCTCTGCAAATGATTATTTGCATGCTTTAAAAGCTATTGCCTGGGTGGCTCTGTTGGTTAAGCGACTGCCTTCCGCTCAGGTCATGATCCCGGAGACCCGGTATCGAGCCCCACATTGGGCTCCCTGCTTGGCGGGAAGCCTGCTTCTCCCTCTCTCATTCCCTCTGCTTGTGTTCCCTCTCTGGCTGTGTTTCTCTCTGTCAAATAAACAAAATCTTTAAAAAATAAAAAATATAAAATAAAATAAAATAAAATAAAATATAAAATAAAATAAATAAAATAAAATAAAATAAAATATAAAAGCTACTGCCTGAGGGTCAGCCTTCTAAGTTAGCATACAACTAGGGAGAGACTGTGATCCTCCCCTGAGACAATGACAGTCCAGGTATCATCTCCTCATTTCCCCTGCAGCCTACTCCAAATCACCAACAGTTCCCTGGAATTTATATTTTGTCTAGCACCCCAGCTTCTGTAGCTGCCACTCAGGTGCACAAACATTGATTGTCTGGGTTTGGTAGCCAACAAAGATTGCATTCATGGGTCCGAACAGAATGTAACAAGCAGAAAACAAAAAAAAAAAACAGTTCTTAATTAGCTATCCCCAATGACTCAGTGCAGAGAAAACAGAGAAACACATATCTTTCACTCTTTTTCTGAGAAAGTTCTATGTGCATATGTTAAAAGCTGCTAATTACAGCTCAGCTTCCAATTAGCCAGCACCTAGATGTTGAATGGGATCATCCTCTTTGGCTCAGTTATGTGTCTTGGCATATATTCAACCAGTATGAGCCACAATGAAAAAAGGATCAGCTTAAACAATCAAAAGTTTGGAAGATAATCAAGAGCTAGGGCTAGGATAAACAGAAAGGTTTAACATACAAGACCATTCTAACAAGACTAGAAGAAATATCATTTTTTAAAAAAGATTTTATTTATTTATTTGACAGAGAGAAATACAGTTGGGGATGGAACACAAGCAGGGGTGGGGGGGTTTGAGAGCGAGAAACAGGCTTCCTGCCAAGCAAGGAGCCCCATGCAGGGCTCGATCCCAGAACTCTGGGATCATGACCTGAGCCAAAGGCAGATGCTTAATGACTGAGCTGCCCAGGTGCCCCAAGATGTCAGTTTTAGCTAATGCTCAGAAATAAACACAAATAGCCAATGACAATGAAGAACAGAGAAGTACGTATCAAACAAAAAAAAATAAGATAAAACAACAGAAAAAGACCTGAATGAAAAGGAGTTCAGTGATTTGCCTGATGAAGAGTTAAAAATCATGACCATATGGATTCTCACCAAGATCAGGAGAATAAGGATGAACAAAGTGAAAATTTCAATAAAGACATAGAAAATAAAATACAAAACAAACTACAAGATGAAGGATATATTAATTAAGCTGGAAAATTCAGTAGACAGGTTCTACATCAGCATAAATCAAACAGAATAAAGTATCCATGAACTTAAAGACAGGGCAGCAGAATTCACCCATAGAGAAAAACATTTTTAAAAAGTGAAGATAGATTAAAGGATTATGGGACACGATCAAATGGATCAATATACACATTACAGGAGCCCCAGAAGAAGAACAGAAAGAGAGAGGGGCAAAAACCTTATCAAAGAAATGATGGCTGATAATCTCCTTAACCTGGAGAAAGACATCTAGATTCAGGAAGCCCAGAAAGTTCCAAACAAAATAAATCCAAAGACATCTTCACTGAGACATACATAGTTAAGCTGTCTAAACTTAAATACAAGAAGAGAATTCTAAAAGTGGCAAGAAAGAAACAACTTGTTTCATACAAGGGTCCCCAGAAGACTATCAGGAAATTTTTCAGTAGCAACTCTGTAGGCCAGAAGGGACTGGCATGATATATCAAAGTGCAAAGGAAAAAAATGCCAACCAGGAATGCTCCAAGTAAAGTGGTCCTTCAGAATTGAAGAAGAGAGACTTTTCCAAACAAAATCTGAAGGAGTTAACCACTGCTAGACCAGCCTTACATTGTTAAGGGAATGTCCTCAAGTTGAAACAAAAGGATGCCAATAAGTAACAGGAAGGCATATAAAACTATAAATTACACTGCTTAAGGTAAATATATAATTCACAATACCTTAACGTTGTATTGGTGGTAAGGAAACCACTTATAAATCTAGTATAGCAGTTAAAAGCCAGAAGCAGTAAATATAACTATAATAATTTGTTAATGAATATATAAGTAAAAAGATATAAACTTTAACATCCAAACATAAAATATGTGGGCAGGATAGGATAATATAAAGCTCAAGTATGCGTTCAAACTTAGGACGTTTAGATCTTAGACTAATAAAAAAGATGTTTTATTTAAGTCTCAACACAACAAAGCAAAACCCTGTAATACATACACAAAATTAAAGAGAAAAGAAGCCTACCAGTATAGAGAATCAGTAAATTATGATGAGAAAAAGAGAAAAAGAAAGGAATAGAGGAATTATGAAACCACCAGGCCCAAATAGCCAAAGCAAACTTGACAAAGAAGAACAAAGCTGAAGGTATCACAGTTCCAGATTTCAAGATACATTACAGAGCTATAGTAATCAAAACAGCAGGATACTGGCACAAAAATACACATGGATCAATAGAACAGAATAGAGAGTGCACAGAAAATAAGCCCACACATATGGTGAATTAATCTATGAAAAGGCAAGACATCATAATGGGGAAAAGTTAGTCTCTTCAATACATAGTTCTGGGAAAGTGGACGGCTACATATAAAAGAAATGAAACTGGACCACTTTTTAACACCATACACAGAAACCACAAAAATTCTATAAAAGAAGATAGGCAGTAACTTCTTGTGCTGGTCTTGGCAACATTTCTTTCTTTCTTTCTTTTATTTTTTTATTTTTTTTTTTTAGCTATGTCTCTGAGGAAGGGAAACAGGAGCAAAAATAAACTACTGAGACTACACCAAAATACATATTTTTCACAGCAAAGGAAATCATTGACAAAACACAAAGGCAAACTACTGAATGGGAGAAGATATCTGCAAATAACATAACTGGTAAGGGGTTAATATCCAAAATATATAAAGAAATATAAATGAGAAAACAATCTGATTTAGAAATGGTCAGAGGATCTGCATAGACATTCATGGAGTGGAGACACAGGTAGTCAGCAGTAGCAGTTCCATGAAAAGATGCTCAGTATCACTTGTCATCAGGAAAATGCAAACCAAAACCACAATGAGATACCACTACACATCTGTCAGAATGACTGGTATCAAAAAAAAAAAAAAAAAGAAATAAAAAGTAGTACTACCCAGTATGCAGAGAAACAAGGAACTCTTGTACACTAATGGTAGGAATGTAAATTGATACAACCAATGCAGAAAACTGTATGAAAATTCCTCAAAAAAATTAAAAATAGAAACATTATGTCCCAATAATTCTACTACTGGGTTTTTCCACAAAGAAAGTGAAAATACTAATGCAAAAAGATATAGGAACCCCTAAGTTTATTGCAGTATTATTTAAAATAGCGACGATATGGAAGTAACCTAAGTATATATCAAATAAATGGATAAAGAAAATGGGGTATGTGTATAGATGTATATACATGCACACGTATATATACATATAATGAAATATTATACAACCATAAAAAAGGATGATATCTTGCCATTTGTGACAACATGAATGGACCTAGAGACATTAGGCTAAGTGGAATAAGTCAGACTGAGAAAGACAAACACCATACAATTTCATTCACATGTGGAATCTTAAAAACAAATGAATAGGGTGCCTGAGTGGTTCAGTTGGTTGAGCAAAAGCCTTCAGCTCAGGTCATGATCCTGGAGTCCTAGGATTGAGTCCTGCATCGGGCTCCCTGCTCAGCAGGGGATCTGCTTCTCCCTCTGACCTCCCTCTCATATGCACTCTCTCTCATTCTCTCTCTCAAATAAATAAATAAAATCTTTAAAAAATGAATAAACAAAAAGAAGAATCAGGCCTATAAAGAACAAACTGATGGCTACCAGAGAGAAGCGGGTGGAGGGATGGGCAAAACGGGTGAAGGGGAGAGGGAGATAGAGGTTTCCAGTTATGGAATGAATATGTCATGGCACTAAGAGGCATAATATGGGGAATATAGTCAATTATATCATAATAGTGCTACCTGGTGACAGAAGGTATCTACACTTGTGGTGAGCATGGCATAATGTGTACTGATATTGAATCATTATGTTGTACAGCTGAAATTAATATAACACTGTGTGTCAACTATATATTCAAATTTAAAAATCAAAAACATACACAGAGAGTGCCTGAATGGAAGAAAGAAAGAAGAAACAAAGAAGAAAGAAACAAAGAAAAAGAAAGAAAAGAAAAGAAAAGAAAAGACAAGACAACAAACAAATAAACCCAACCCAACTAGAGGCCACCTACAAAAGATTCACTTCGGCTTTAAGCACATACAAAGTGTAAGTGAAATTATGGAAAAAATATGTAAACAAAAACAAAAGAAAACAGGAGCAGTTATACTCTACCAGACAAACCAGAGTTTAAGACAAAGACAACAAATTAAGAGACAAAGATCATTTATACTGATAAAAGGGCAATAAGAGACAAAGATCATTTTTACTGATAAAAGGGCCAATCCTTCAAGAGGTTTCAACATTTTAAAATATTGATGCATCTGACGTAAAAGCACCTAAATGTATAAAACAAATGTTAACAGACAGAAAGGGAGAGAAAGATAGCAATACAGTAATAGTAGGAAACCTTTATATACCACTTTCATCAATGGAATAGATCATCCACGGAGAAAAACAATAATGAAACATTCTTTTTAAATGACATGTTAAACCAGAAGGACTTATATAGAGAAGCTTCCATCCTAACACAACAAAACTACATAGTCTTCTCAAGTGAACATGGGACATTTTCCAGAACAGATTATACATTAAGCCACAAAAAAAGTCTTTAAAAGGATTGGAATCATGCAAACCATCTTTTCTGGCCACAAATGGCATGAAACTAGAAATTAATTACATGAAGAAAAGTGAAAAAATTGCAAATATGTGGAGATTAAACAACATGACTGATGAGTCAATGCAGAAATCAGTAGGGAAATAATAATAACGGGAAATACAATATACCAAGTCTTATGGGATGCAGCAAGAGGTTGTTTTTTTTTTTTAATATTTTTAAAAGTTTATTTGTCAGAGAGAAAGTGCACAACAGGGGAAGCTGCAGGCAGAGGGAGAAGTAGACTCCCTGCTGAGCAGGGAGCCCAAGACGGGGCTCGATCCCAAGACCCTGGGATCATGAGCAGAGCTGAAGGCAGACACTTAATGGACTGAGCCCCCCAGGCATTCCAACAAGAGCAGTTTTAAGAGAAAATTTCATAGCCTACTTTAAGGAAAAATAGGGATCTCAAATAACCTACCTTTGCATCTCAAGGACTTACATATATTAAAAAAAAAAAAAAAACTACTGAAGAAAACAAGAAAAGATTAGAATGGAAATGAACCCAATGGAGACTGGAAAGAAAAGATAAATGAAACTGAAAGAAGTTTGGGTTTTTTTAGACAATAAACAAAATAAACATTTAGCCAGGCCCAGGAAAAAAATAGAGTATTTAAAATTAGAAATAGAAGAGGAGACTTTAGAACTTATATCACACAATTAGATTATTAAGAGATGACTATTAATAATCATATGCCACCAAATTGAAAAACCTAGATATGAATAAAGTATTAGAAACATATAAAGTACTAAGACTTACCCATTAGAGAATAGAAAATCTGAACAGACTAAGTACTAGTTAAGAGATTAAATCAGTACTCAAAAACTTCCCCCCAAAAGAGGTTCAGGACCAGACCACTTCACTGGTGAATTCTACAAAACATGTGAAGAATTAATACCAATCCTTCTCAAACTGTTGCCAAAAACAAATAAATAAGAGAGGGAGAAAAAGAGAGAGAGAGAAGCAAAAACTTTCAAACTCATTTTGTGTGGCTAAAATTACCATATATCAAAGACAAATAAGAATAACACACAAAAAAATGTAAGCCAGTATCTGTGATTAACATGGAGGTAAATCTTCAACAAAATATTAGGTAACCAAGTTTGACAATATTTTAAAAGGATCATATACTTTATTATTTGAGGTCTATTTCAAAGATGCAAGGGTGGTTCAACATTTGCCTAACAATGTGACAGACTGCATTAATAAAAAGAAGAATGAAAATCATGCAATCACCTCAATAAATGCAGAAAAAGTATTTGACAGAATTCAACATTCATTCAAGATTAAAAAGTACAGCAAAATGCATTCAACAAAATAAAGGTCATATACGATAAGCTCACAACTAACATCGCACTTCACATGAAAGTCTGAAAGCTTTTGCTGTAAGATGAGGAACAAGACAAGGATGTCCAACCTTATCACTTTTATTCAACATAGTACTAAAAGTCCTAGCCAGAGCAATCACTCAGCAGCAAATCAACACCTGTTAGAATGGCTAAAATCAACAACACAACAAGTCATTAGCAAGGAAGTGGAGAAGGAGGAACCCTCTTACACTGTGGGTGGGAATGCAAACTGGTGCAGCCACCCCAGAAAACAGTATAGAGGTTCCTCAAAAAGTTAAAAATAGAACTACCCTGCAATCCAGCAATTGTCTTAGTAGGTATTTACCCTTAAGAGTACAAAAAACTGATTCAAAGGGATTCATGCACCGTGATGTTTATAGTGGTATTATCAACAATAGCCAAATTATAGAAAGAGCCCAAATCATAGACTGATGAATGGATAAAGAAGTGGTATGTATACATACAAAATGGAATATTACTCAGCCATAAAAAGAATGAAATCTAGCCATTTGCAACAATGTGGATGAAGCTAGAGAATATTATGCTAAGTGAAGTAAGTCAGTTAGAGAAAGACAAATACCATATGATTTCCCTCACATGTGGAATTTAAGAAACAATCTGAACATAGTGGAGGGGAAAAAGAAGCAAATCAAGACAGACACGTGGAGAAACACTAGAGAACAAACTGAGGTTATGAGAAGTGGGTAGGGAATGGATTAAAAAGGTGACAGCAATGAAAAAGTGCATTTGTTGGGATGAGCACCAGGTGTTGTATGTGAGTGTTAAATCACTAAATTTTACTCCTGAAACTAATATTACACTGTGTGTTAACTAACTGGAATTAAACTTAAAAAAAAATAAAAGGCAGCCTATGGACGGGTTAAAAAATATTTGAAAATCAAATGTATAAGTTGCTAAAAACAAAGCAAAAAAAAAAAAACTCCTCTTACAACTCAGTAACTAGAAAGCAAATAATCTGATTAAAAATGGACAATGGTCCAGAATAGACATATGTCTGAAAAAGATGTAGAAATGACCAGCAGATACATGAAAAGATATTCAACCTCATCACCCATCAGGGAAATACAAGTCCAAACCACAGTGCGATATCCCCTTATACCTTTAGAACGTCCATCATCAAAAAGACAAGAGCTAACAAACACTGGCAGTGGAGAAAAAGGAACTCTCATACATTGTTGTTGGTAATGCAAACTGGTCCAGCCACTGTGGGAAACAGTATGTGGGCTCTCCAAAAAATTAAATGAGAACTACTATACAGTCCAGTAATTTCATTTCTGGGTATATATTCTAAGGAAACAAATACAAGATTTCTAGAACTTTACTCTCATGTTCGGTGCAGCATTATTCACAATAGCCACCATACGGAAACAACCTACATATTCATCAATGTAGTGTGTTCACACACACATACTATAGTTAACTGGTCATCCATGAGCACATCCATGCCACAACATGGAAGAACCTTGAGATCATATGCTAAGTGAAATCAGCCAGACAGAGAAATAAAAATGTTGCATGGCAACGTTTATACATGGAATCAAAACCACAAATACTCAAACTCATAGTAGAAAGTGGCTGCCATGGGTTGGCAGGAAACAGACACACATTGGTAAAAATGTACCAACTTTCAGCTAGAAAATGAATGAGATCTGAGGATCTAATGGAAAATACTGTGACTATAATTGGTTAAGTGTCCTATATGACTGAAATTTACAGAGAACTTACAGGCCCTCACAAAAAGAGAAAGGGAAAGGTGATAGATTGTTTCATTCACTAGATGGTAGGAATCGTTTCACAATCTCTATCAGATCACCAAGATATGCACTTAAATACCTTACAATTTTATTCAACCTATAAAGGTGGGGGGAAAAAAAACAATCAACCCAACTGGATTTCTCTGGGAGCACTAGTTCTCCAGACATCATCTCATTTGACGACCAGTATTTGTTTGCTCCTCTGGTTTCTCTTCTAACCTCCATTTATTGAAAGGCCTAGTGATAGAAAGGTTTTCAAACTTCCCCTTGTTATTTACAGAAGATTTCCCCTCTCCTCTTTAAAAGGCAGGAGAAAAGGAAGGGAGGAGGCCTGTTCCTCTTGGTTACCATGAGCAAGGACATGAAGCTGGTAAGGGATGGTTAAATGACAGGAGTACCAGCAGATTAGTGATCCTGGTGGTACTCACAGATCTCTGTGGTAAGCGTGAGCTCTCATCATAAGAAGGGTGGTAAGGAGAACTGGACCCATGAAATTTAGATTTTAGAGAGGTTATAAATATTGACAATGTCTAGTACCATCTATGGAAGTAGATGCCTGAGACAGAATAAAAGGCAAATATGATTCTTCAAGGAATTTTATAAGGTCTTTATCCTTGAAATTATTGAGTAGCTTTTTGTTATCTGCAATATGAAAGTCCCAGCTCTGTAGCCTATGATATAGGCCTTTACCATTTAACTCTCTAGCTGTCCTGTTCTACTCTAAACCCCCACCACTCTCCCTAGTATACTCTATACTTCAGAAATGCGAAAATACCTCAGTTTCTCTGAATATCACTTTCACTTCTCACTACAGTACATCTTTATAAATGGCTACCAAACTAGCCTGTTCCTTTTTTTTTAAGATTTTATTTATTTATTTGACAGAGAGATAGATAACAGGTAGGCAGAGAGACAGAGAGAGAGGGGGAAGCAGGCTCCCTGCTGAGCAAAGAGTCCAATGCAGGGCGTCAATCCCAGGACCCTGAGATCATGACCTGAGCGGAAGGCAGAGGCTTAACCCACTGAGCCACCCAGGTGCCCCCAATTAGCCTGTTCTTATGCAGTAACTTAGACTGCCCTTCACTCAGTGAGTGCACCAGTATATAGATAACTGCCATGCTTCCAGCACTATTTTGTTCAGCATTCCAGGGGGTGCCACATCTAGAAGAATCTACTCAACACTCTGGCCACTAAGTTCCTCTAACTCTCCTGCAGAGGATTTTCTTGTTCCTTCTGGTTCACTTCAGTCACTACATGTTCTGTTCCTTATGATAGGAACCCAAACTTCCCAATTTTACTCTCAAAATTTCCCTTATATTAACTCCATCTCTATTTTATACTGTATATACTTTCCTCTTCTTTAGTTTTCAGATTTCTGGGTGTAGTGAACACTACAATTATATTCTAATATGTAGCTTCAATTTTTTCTTCTGCCTCTCTCCTATCTTTGTCATCTAGCAACACTCAACTCTACTTTGAGCTATATGGCAAAAGGTATTGGAGAAAAACAAGGAGTCATGCTAGTTGATTTTAATACAGATATTCTACGTCAATAAGAACACCAAACCAGAAAAAGAAAACGTTACTAATGTAGGAGAAAACATAAATGTTAAATCTTCCATTAAAAAAAAAAAAACTTAGCCTCATAATTTTCTGCAGGTTCTGGCTGAAGCCTGATTTCATTTGCATTAAAAGTAATACTCCTTAAAAATGTGTCTATACTAGCAATCCATACAGTCTCACCACCCGCTGTCTCCACGACCCAAACCAATCAAGACTATTCCACTGATATTGATCTTGTCAATATCACCAGTGGCCACCAACAGAAAAATCACTTGACACAGTTAATCACCAGGTCTTCTTGAAATATTTTCTATATCACTTGGTTTTTCTGCCTAAAATACTGGCTTATCCTTCTCAATGTTCTCTGCTGACCCCTCCCCTGTTTGGAACCTTTAAACATCAGAGTCCTCAAGGGTTTATGGCTTTGTAATCTTCTCTCTCTCCTCTCATTTTCAGTTGATTTCTTCAAGTCCCACATTTAAAAATACCATTTCAATACATATTTGATGCATGAATATATGAGTGGACAAATTACTATGAAATTAAGGTAGAATTAATCAAAAAGTCACTTTTTTGCCTTTGGCGTAGGTTAAGATACTAGGAAGAAAGGCTAGTTTAAGAAGTTCTGGATGAATAATTCAGAAACAAAGTTTGAAACTTGGAAACCAAATGATCATATGCATATAATCTTGACTCCAAAGTTTGAAATCATCTCTACTCATGTACAAAACTGTCTAAGTGACATCTCTACTTGAAAGTCTAACCAACATCTCCAACTTTCCAAATTTAAAATAAAACTCTTGATTCTGTCTTTTCTTCATCACATATTTTTTAAAGTTTCTCTTTTCCATCTTAAAAAAATCATACCACCATTTAATCAAGCATATGAAATACATATATGAAATACATATATATGTAATATATGAAATACATATATATATGAAACATTGTGTTCTATCCGCTCTCATCCCAAATCATGTGGTACTCTAAGCTCTACCTACACAACAGATGTCAAATATGAGCACTACTCCCAACTTCTACAGCTTCAATCTGATATTTTTCTCACCTTAATCCAAAGCATTTTATACTGACTCTTGGGCAGTTCATACAGACTCCATACTAGTCTGACCATTCCAATCCTTGCTCCCATATGGTCTATTCTCCACACAGCCATAAAGCTATTTTGAATATACAGAGCACATTACTAGCATGCTCAAAATATCTAAAATCTTGCTGCTTGCCGAACAATATCCCAAACTCTTACCAAGTTAGAGCAGACTGTACTTGCTATGGGTTTTATCTACATCTTTATCTGTATTTAACACCAGCCTCACTTCAATCTTGACACTTGCATGTATGGTTTCTTGTGTATGACACTATATTTTCACCTCAACGTTACCTCTGTAGAGGAACATTCAGAGAGTATCCTATCTAAAATACTTGTCCATGAGCACTGAGTAATATGTGGAATTGTTGAATTACCTAGGGTATACTTAAAATATAACACTATATGTTAATTATACTGGAATTTAAAAAGTATTTTGAAGATAAATAAATAAAATACTTGCCATGGTTACTGCCCTTATTTCTATTATCTTGCTTTGTGGCATTTTATACATTACCTTCATTCTTTATATCACTATATATATACATATATCAGAATTAGTTTTGTTGGTGTTATTTATTGCCTGTCTTCTTCACTAGAATATAAATTCAATAAATACAAAGATTTATTTAGAGCTATACCCTCAGTGTCTAAAGTAATACCTGAAAAGGGAATATTTTCTATCAATATTTTTCAAAGGAACACTGACATAAACTTGGGACCTACTTTAGCCATCCTTCTAGAGCCTCAAGTAGCAATATTTACAGACCAAATCTAGCTAATTTTAAAATCTGAAGTATTTAAGATTATAGCTTAGGGTTAGAGCTAAGAACATGATTGATATTACATAAAACTAGATGCATTTTTTGACACTATGGATAATTAATCCTAATAATGCCAAGATATTATGTATATCATACATACTGATCTACTGGTTGAGTATATACTGATATGTCATTATGTAGTAAATCACTCGCTCTCTAACTCATGTTCTATTCCATATGTTTTTAGTACGTGATCATTTATGCATAAGTTCGCATCAACACACAAAGTTGTTTACCAAATATTTATCTTATGTTTCATGCACTTCTACCTTTTGTACTGTATTTTATTCTATTCTACTCTATTTGGGTTTCATTTTGTTTCATTTTAAAATGTTCTGTAAACCTAATAGATTGTATGATGTATAAATGTTTCTCAAGCCACCATTTACAAAGAATTATAGTCAATTACATGAAAGTTAAACAAGAAAGGTAACAAGAATATACATTTTGTCTCTAATTCTAAAGAAAGAATTCTAATGATGCAAACTTCATACCTCTACCATCCTTAATCTTGTAAGTAAATAAGTAACAAACAATGGATGATGCCTCTCATGTTCTTAGTTATAGAAATCTTTCAACTACACTTTTTGTGTGGTGAACTTAAACATAAGTTCAGGTCAAGGAATCACAGAATCCAATATGTTCATGTTTTTTAGCTCATTATGCTCAATGTAATTACCTCTGAATTATGTAGAAACACTTTACAACTTTATTTTAGTTCAGGTTTCTAGGAAACAAAGCAACAGAAGCAAGGCTTCAAAGGCTCTGGGTGCTGTAGGGCAAGGACTAAGTACAGGATTGACAGCTGGACAAAGCCTCCCCTGCTTTATTCAAAATCTCAGAGAAGGAAGGATTCTCTACACATATCTATGTAGTGTTCTACAAAATGTCTAAGTGAGTACTGAAAGCCTTAAAAACTGAACTGCTTAAGTCAAAACAGTCTTCATGTGAATTTATCCAGAGCATCTATAGAAAAAAATGGCAAAAATGACTCAAAAACCTAAAAGTATATTACCATATATGTAGGAAGTAACAAGTCATTTGAAATACAGAAATTGTTTTGATTTTTGAAATAAGCTATAGGGTGAAGAGTAGGCCTGCAGAGGGAAGATGTATTTTTTAAATCAAATTTATTGCATATTTATAAATCAGGCATGTTTTTAATCCAGGGACAATAACTCTGAAGGGCTACATACAATTATCTCTGGGAGACATTCATTTAAATCTGATAGTCTCAAGACTCAGTAGTGCAAAAGCAAACTGATTTTTATCTAAGGACTCACAAGTTGTTAGAAATTTTGTAAATACAGAAAAAATCTCAGAAATTAAATTTTTGTATCCTTTGCCTTGTTCTATTACTTTGTATACATAGGTCTTCCAAAAATGTGGAAGGTAGTATTAGATGAAAATAATGCAAGAATATATGTAGGTCTAAATAGGTAAAACAGAACAAAGTCCATGTAATAAACCCATGAAAATATACAACACAACACACACACACACACACACACACACACACACACACACACACACACACACACACAGAGTACATATGCTTAAACGAGTTTTGGGAGTGCCTGGGTTGCTGGGTTGGTAGAGATGCGACTCATGATCTCAGAGTTTAAGTTCAAACCTCATGTTGGGTGCACAGCTTACTTAAAAAAATGAAATAAAATGGGGCGCCTGGGTGGCTCAGTTGGTTAAGCAACTGCCTTCGGCTCAGGTCATGATCCCGGAGACCAGGGATCGAGTCCCACATCAGGCTCCCTGCTCGGCGGGAAGCCTGCTTCTCCCTCTCTCATTCCCCCTGCTTGTGTTCCCCCTCTGGCTGTGTTTCTCTCTGTCAAAATAAATAAAATCTTTAAAAAAAAATTAAATAAAATAAATCTTAAATTTTCTGACATTATAAAAGAGAGATGTCAAATTATACTATGTATTATTTTCCATAAAGAGAACTCATACATTTTGATCTGCCAAAAAAAGCTTTGCTACAGTCCAACAAGAACTTATCCCATAGATAATTACATAAAGAGAGAGAGCGAGAATCCTACCACAAATATTTTTACAAAAGATTTACAATAACATAGCAATATCAACAAAACACTGTCATCCAGAGAGCTCTTACATAAATCATTTATAAAAGAGTACTAGGTGCAGCTACTCTGACCTTTTAGCTATTTGTACCTTGAATTGTAACTTTAAAAAATTAAATAGAATATTTTATACATTAGATTATTGCATCCAGATATGTGATGTCTTGAAATTTAACATGATTTAATAGTTTAATCAGACAGATGGTAGCTATACTTGTAGTGAAAATAACATAATTATGGAAATATTGAATCACTATGTTGAACACTTGAAATGAATATAACACTAAATGTCAATTATACTTATATAAAAATAATTTGAAGAGAAGACCCCATTTTCATTCACTAGTTGATGTCTGAAAACTCCAAATTAATGCCATTTTCTATCAATTTCTTCTTTTAAAATTCAAATAAATCTAAGATGATTAACACTTTCAGATGGCATTAGAAATTAAGCTTAATGCACATATATTTTACCCTTTTCTAGAAGAAAATAACTGGGGAAGAGAAGGGACTTAGAATCTGAAGATGTACATACAAGTTCCAAGTGTTCAAATAAGAAACTTGCAAATATTCACCATGAAATTCTGTGCTTAGTAATTTTATTTAGAATCCCTCAGGTCAAATTTGAAGCAAGGTAGGAATTGAAAAGATTAGGATCTTTAAGAATTAAAAAAAGAAAATCTTCTAAGTTCTTAAATAAGACATAATTCCCATGTGGTATGTATAGTATGTGTTCCAACGATGTATTTGGATTATACCAGTGGAATAAACGAATCTATCTTTTTAAAGCTTTTCCAAAAGAAAGTTTCTGAGAGAATCAGGCAGGCCCATGTGAAGCAGACATCAAAAGATTATTGTGAATTATGCTTAACTTTTAACTGTTTTTAGGTGGAAGAGTTCCCATTAGAATAACACATCTACTCTTCCTGACCTTAATTCTTCTTTTCTCATGAGAGGAAGAATTACTTATGTAATCTATCTTTTCCGCTCTTTATTTGGGATGATCCTGCTGGGGTAACACCCACTCCACACTGCTATTTTGTGCATGCTTCAGAGCCAGCCTTTGCAGACAGGATTGGGTAAGGCAGCCCCGTCATTTTCCAGGCCTTCCTGACACTGTGGGGGGGGGGGGGCATTCCCTGTATTACCGTGATTATAAAGTAGCAATCCCATCAATTCTAAATACATAATGGGGTGCCTGGGCGGGTTAAGCATCCACCTTCAGTTCAGGTCATGATCCCAGGGTTCATGGACCCAGCCGTGTACTGGGCTCCCTGCTTAGCAGGAAACCTACTTCTCCCTCTCCCACTCACTGTGCTTGTGCTCCCTCTGTATGTCTCTGTCATATAAATAAATGAAGCCCTTTTTAAAAATTGTAAATATATAAGGATCATCTTTCCACAAAATTTAAAATATGATAGTTTGTTGGATCCTTGTCCATTTCTTAGTTGATCCAAATTTGTGTAGTAAATATGGGCACCAAGCCCACACATCTCAGGCATGGGCTGGGACCCTTTAATATGAGACAGTAAGTGAAAGTAGGGAACAAAATAAGGGCGAGGCCTTGGTGGGTCCAGGACCGGCCACTATAACCATCAACTTTAGCAGCAGAATTTCAACTTGCAGTTATTGCAGAATGTGGTCACCTTTTTTGAGGTAAAAGCCTCTGTTTTTATAGGTGAATGGCTATTTTATATAAGCAGGAATAAAGATTTGACACCTAGGAGGAGGTGGTCTTTGGTAATATAAGTACAAGCTGCTTTTAAACTTTAAAATCTGGAATTTATCTTGAAATTCTTGGGCAGAGTTTTACAAAAAACTGAAGTTTCAGGAAGATTGCATTTAAATGGAAATAAACAGGGGCACCTGGGTGGCTCAGTTGGTTAAGCAACTGCCTACGGCTCAGGTCATGATCCTGGAGACCCCGGATCGAGCCCCACATCGGGCTCCCTGCTCGGCAGGAGGCCTGCTTCTCCCTCTATCACTCCCCTTGCTTGTGTTCCCTCTCTGGCTGTGTTTCTCTCTGTAAAATAAATAAAATCTTTAAAAAAATAAAAATAAAAATAAATGGAAATAAACATTTTAATTTCCTTAAAGGCTCTTCTTAAAAAATAGATAATGATGATGTTTGCTTATTTCACTGTGTTTTTCAGTCTTATGGGTAACTTCTGAAAGGAGGGATCATCAAATGAAGGATTTGGAAAGAGACAGTTTGAGTTCAAATTCTAGTTCTATCATTTCAAACTGTGATGTTGGGCAAATTATGAAGACATCTTATGTTATTTTCCTCATCTTTAAAATAGAAATGATGATAATAATATTAAATATCTCTTAGAGCTGCTTGGAGAGAAGTTAAGCTACAGACACACTTTAAAAAGTCACAAAGAGACAAGCACTAGCTATTACCATTCTTCTTAAGCTAAAGAGAAATAGGTAAGTTTTAATTTAACTGTTCACAGTAAGAAAAACTATACAGGGAGTTGGTTCAAAAAGGCAGTATAAGAAAATCCTGAATTCATCTCCTCCCGTGGACACAAAATATCTACAGCTATCTATGGACTATCTTCCACTGTAAAAGTCATAAAAACTAGATAATACCTCTACAACAAATAATAAAAGATCTACTTGAGATCAAGTAGGCAAGGCACAGAGAGGCTCTTGCCAAAACCCCACTCCAAGCATGGTGACTCACAATTAGAAGCAATGTCAGAAACATGGAATTTTTCTCTGAGGAATGAGGGGTTTGTTCCCTGCATTTTGCACGACAATCCTTGGATCTAACTCCAGAGAGGAGTCCCAAAAATGTCTGGCTTTTGCATTTAGTCCCCAAAATTGATAAGGAGTACATCCAGGAGAATGACACAACTATAGGTTACAGAAAGCCCACTCTCTAAAGGCTTATGCAGACATTTACCCCAGAATCCAGAGCAAGAACAAGTTTCAAAAGCAACTGGACCATGTATATGTAGAGACTCTCTTATTAATCTAAAAGCAACTACTGGAGAGGCAGAAACCTGTTCAAACTCCCTCTAAGAACAGAAGTCCTGGGGAACACCATTTTGGCACTCTCCTAATATGCAAGCACCACTGGGCATGCCCTTTACCCACCAGCCATAGATATCATGTATATACGGTCCACATAGGGGATGCCCCTTGAGTGGATGACTGTGGTAGTGGTATAGAGGAAGGGATTAGTTTCTGAGCCACATAGTTCATCTCCTACACAAGGTCGCTCCTTCAAGGTGGGGAGAGGTAGCTATATCACTTAATACATAAAACAAATACAGACAATCAGGCAAAATGAAGACACAGGGGAATAGTTTCCAAATAAAAGAACAAGACGAAACCTCGGGAGAGGAGAAACCTTAATGAAATGGAGATAAGCATTCTACCTGATACAGACTTCTAAGTAATGGTTATAAAGATGCTCACCAAATGTAGAGGAAGAAGGGATGAACACAGTGAAAATTAAAGAGAAAGAAAAGATAAAGTACCAAACATAAAACAGAAAGTTAAAGAATACAGTAACTGAAAGGAAACATACCTTAAAGATGTTCAACAGCAGACTGGATAAAACAGAAAAATGGATTAACAACATGGAAGATAAAACAGTGAAACTCAGAATAGCAAAAGAGAAAAAAAGGGGGGGATTTACAAAAGTGAAGTGATGATACCTTAAGGAACTGATAGGACAACTTCAAATGAAATAGCGCCTACATTTTTAGAATCTCAAGGGGAAAAAGAGAGAGAAAGTGAGAGGGAGAGAGAAAGGAGCAGAAAAAACTATTTTAAAAATACTGGCTGAAAATTTTCCTAACCTGAAGAAGGAAGCCATCATCCCAGTCCAGGAAGCCCAAAGAGGTACAATTAAGATGAAGCCAAAGACATCCACACCAAGACATATAACTGAAATGTCAAAAGTTAAAGAGAATCTTAAGTAGCTGAGAAAAACAACTTGTCACATACAAGGAAACTGCAGTAAGGCTATAAGCAGAATTTTCAGCAGACACTCTGCAAAGTGGCAAGACACATTCAAAGTGAAAAGAAGAAAAGAAAAGAAAAGAAAAGAAAGGAAAAGAAAAGAAAAGAAAAGAAAAGAAAAGAAAAGAAAAGAAAGAGAGAGAGAAAGAAGAAAGAAGAAAGAAAGAGAGAGAGAGAGAGAGAGAGAAAGAGAGAGAGAGAGAAACTATGATCTGTGTGGGGAGCCCAGAACCTAGCAGTGTCAACAGTTGAGGTGTAGCTTCTGGACTCACTAGCTCAGATGTTCGCCGCCAGGCAGGTTAGCGTTAAGGAGCAAAACTGGTACCCGCCTATTCAGGCTCCCATTCAGGCGAGAGCAATGATAACGCAGGAGGCAGCAAGCACGTAGGCTAGAGGCAGCAGTAGTCACGTAGGCAGTTTTACTAGGCACCTCCTTTGTTTACCTCCTAAAGAGTTACAGATGTAGAGAATCAGTGTCATGGGACTCGGGCATCAGGGGTGTGCCTAGAAATCATAATAAGGAAAACATGTAATCTTGTTATTGTCACCGCCCCTTGTTCAATTGAGCACAGTCTACTATAAAAAGCTTGATAACCCTTAATAAAATCCGCATTGCTTGGACATCATCCGCTTTGTCCCTCCTGTCCCCATCTCTTTTTCTTCGTCTTGTCTTTGTTTCTCCTTGCCCTCCAGTTCAGCTTACATTGTCGCGCTGCCCATGGCAGATCTGATACGTTCCCCAGCAAGGTTATCAGAATAGAAGAAAATATGGAGTTTTCCAGACAAGCAAAATTAAAGGAGTTAATTACCATTAAACCAACCTGACAAGAAATGTTAAAGGGTGTTATCTAGGCTGAAAAGAAATGGTACTAATAATCAGAAAATGTACAGACATAAAAATCTCAGCAGAAAAAGGAAATATGTAGTAAAGGCAGTGGATTAATCACTTACAAAGCTAGTCTGATGATCAAAAGATAATAGTAATAAAATTAAAGCTACAACAATTAGTTGTAAAAGAAAATGTGACATCAGGAATCATTGAAGAGAAGTAAAAATGTAAAGTTCTAGAATGTGTTCAAATTAAAGTTGCTATCAACTTAAGATAAACTATTATATACATAGGATGATCTATGAGAATCTCACAGAAACCACAAAGCAAACACTTACAGCAAATACACAGAAGGAAATGAGAAAGAAATCACAACATAAAGTAAACCAGAACAAAAAAAGAAGAAACAAACAATTAGAAACTACAAAAACAGCCAGAAAATAATTAAGAATATGGCAGTAAGTACATACCTATCATAATAACTTTATATGCAAATAGACTAAATGCTCCATTCAAAAGATAGTAGCTAAACGGAATAAAACCCTACAATAATCTACATACTTCCTACAAGAGACTTATTTCATAAGTAAGGGCACACACAGACTGAAAGTCAAGTGATGGTAAAGATTTTTCCATGTAAATGGAAACAAAAGGAAAGGTGGTGTGCCTATACTCAAACAATATAAAAGAGCCTTTAAAATAAAGACTGTAATGAAAGACAAGGGCATTACATTGGGATAAAAGGAGTCAATACAGTAAGAAAATGTAACATTTATGAAAAAATATGCTTCCAACATAGGAGCACTAAAATGAATAAAGCAAATATCAACAGATCTACAGGGAGAAATTAACAACAATTCAATAGACTTTAACAACCCAATAACATTAATAGTAAGTCATCCAGAAAGAATATTAGTAAAGAAGCATCAATCCTAAATAACACTAGACCAGATGAACTTAATAGATGTATACAGAACATTCCAACAAAAAGCAACTAAATATACATTCTTTCCAACTAGACATGGAACATTCTCAAGGATAGAGATGTTAGTCCACCAGACAAATCTCAATATAAAAGATTAAAGTTCTATCAAACATCTTTTCTGATCACAATCAATTATACAAAGAAAACTGCTAATAACATACACAAAAGTGGAGATTACACAACATGGTACAGAACAACCACTGAGTCATCAAAGAAATAAAAGGAGAAATAATACCTAGAGGTGAATGAAAAGCGAAATATGACATACCACTATCTACAGATGGAGCAAAAGTGGTTTTTAAAACCCTTTAAGAGAAGTTCATGGTAATACAGTTTTATCTTAAGATTTAAGAAAAATCTCAACCTAAATTTACACCTAAAGGAACTAAGAACAAACAAACCCAAAGTCAGTAGAAGGAAGGGAAACAGTAAAGATCATAATGGAAACAAATGAACTACAGACTGAAGAGACAATAGAAAAGATCAGTGAGACTCAGCTGATTCTTTGAAATATAAACAAAACTGACAAACTTTTAGCTAGACTTAACAAGAAGGAAAAAGAAAAAGGGAATTCAAATAAAAAATGAAAGGCAATATTTGATGAAATACTAAGGATTATAAAGAGACTACTATGAACAATTACATGTCAACAAGTGGACAAGAAGAAATAGATAAATTCTTGGAAACATGCAATCAGCCAAGACTGAATCATGAAAAAAAAAAAAAAGAAAAGAAAATATCAAAACCAATTACTAGTAAGGAGATTGAATCAATAATCAAATATCCCAACAAACCAAAGTCCAGGTCCAGACATTTTTACCTATGTTTTTAGCTGTGTTTCTGTCAAATAAATAAATAAAATCTTAAAAAAAAAAAAAGCAAACCCTACACAAAATAAAATTCATACTTTTTTACAGGGCTAGTTAAAAGGTGGTGGGTAAGTGTTCATGCACTGAATTCAAGAAAAAAGAATTCCTTTACTGGTAAACAGAAAGCCAGGGAAGTTTCCATACCTGGAGGTAAGTGTACATGTCTGGGAATGGTTGACCTGTCATAGACACAAAGATAACAGCAATAACATAGAATGAACCCAATCTTAGAAGACAACATGATGGACTGGAATCTCGAATAGATATAAATACAAAACAAATAAAGTCAGCCCAAAACCACCCCTCACCCCCACATAGTTAAAAATCTGACAAGAAAACTGGTGTGGAGAATAAATGTTAGGTAGATAGCAATGATTTGATGAACATTACCACAGTGGGTGAATCCAGGGACTGGGTCAGAACAAAATCTGAAAGTGAACCAAAAATATCTGAAACAGTAGACAACCCATCTCTGCTTAGATATTGATACATGAAAAAATATGAAGGCTTAGAAGAATAGACACTGAGCTAATCACAGTTGAACTCAATCTAAATAAAGACACAAATCAAACTACTCTACCCACAATAAATACCAGACAGTACACAGGAAAAAAAAAAAAAAAAAACGGGGGGATACTCGGGGAAAACAACAAAATGAGACAAAAGTAAATACTTAATTCTTACTGCTCCATTATATACAAAATAGAATACAAAAAAAATTAAGAGACTTGCAGAGAGGTTGACAATATGTCCCATAATGGGGGGGGGGGCGGAACCAATAGAAGCAAAACTGCAGATGACCAAATTACAGGAATCAGTAGATAAGAACTGAGGGGAAAAAGCACTACAAATATAGTAAAGAATTTAAAGGAAAAGATGGTTGTAAATGGATGAGGGGACAGAGCCCCCATTTTTATTCTGAAACAAATAAGAACAAGAATGAATTAATGGAAATGAAAAAATATAAATATTTACTGGGTAAATTTCAACAAATTAGATATTGCAGAACCAAGGCTAAATTAAGCTGTTAACAGGTAAACAGAAATTAGGTTAATCACAGAGGAAGATTTAAAAAAAATAATGGAATATGTGTATCTGTGAGAAATATCACTTAACCTGCGTATATTTGTAGTCCTGGGGTGGCAGGAATAAAAGAATAATGCAAATAATGCAAAAAATGATAAAACTTACCTGAAGAAAACGTCAAATTCTCGATTCTCATACTCAAGGATCATAGACAACTCCACAAGGATAAAGAAAAATAAAAGTACATGAAGACAGATCACAATTCAGTTGTTGAAAATGAAAGATAAGCTCATATTTTATAAGCAGCAACAATAAGATAGATACAATATACTTAATGCAACAAATAAAAGGATGGCTGGCTTCTCATCCAAAAACAACCTAGCCATAAAACAAGGAACTAAAACATCAATGCACTGACCAGCAAACACCATCAAAACCCAAAAACCAACCAGACAAACAAAAAAAGCAGGGGAATAAATAAAAACCAGTCAGAATGAAATTCTACATCCAGTCAAAATTACTACACAAAAGTGAAGAGAAATGGAAGCTGAGATCAGTGAGGACCAGTAGACCACCACCAAAAACTCAATGCTGAAAACAGGAAAACCTACTGACATGCTACATACACAGTATGAGCTGTACCAACATAGGCACAAATACAAGTAGATGGATAGGAATAGACTGATAATTGATTAAGGCAGGAGAGATGGACATTTCAACAGCTAAAAATGCCAATATTAGAAAGGAAAATCCTAAATGTATGTTATTAACAAGGTTTTAAATGAAGCACAACTTGAGACAAAAAGAAAAAATAGAGGGTGTCTGGGTGGCTCAGGTAATGATTTTGGGGTACTGAGATGAAGCTGCATGGGGAGCCCCACATCAAGTTCTGCACTGGGCTGACCATGTGTTCCTCCCTCTCACTCTGTTCCTCTTCTCAAATAAATAAAATCTATTAAAAAAAAAACTCAGTTATAATTATAGATTTTGACTGTTTTTCACAGTATTTGAAATAAGTGGGCCATATGTAACATTTGTAGAATACTTTTAAGCAACCTAACCTATTTATTTATACTGAACTCTATAATCAACTCCAGAATGTTCTGATCAAGTACACATGATAGTCACAAAGAGAAAAGAAACGCCAGGCCTTAAAACAAACCTCAATAAATTTAAAAGAACTGAAATCATACTGAGTATGTTCTCAGATCAAGAAAGAATTTAATTAGAGGTCTAGAACAAAAACTAAATTAACTTCCCTCCCCCTAAATGAAAAGGGTAACCACAATCTTCTAAATAACTTCTTGAGTCAAAGAGCTCAAAAGAAAAATTAAAAAAAATATATTTCAAATGGACTCATAATGTAAACACAGTATGTTAGTATCTGTGAGATGCAAGTAAAGTGGTCCTTGGAGAAAAATTAGTAACTTCAAATGCTTACATTATTACAACCATCAAAAAACAAATCTTCTGTCTTAGAACTGAAGAAAATCAAAAGTTGGTAGAAGGAAGGAAAGGATAAAAAAAAAAATCCATGAAGTAGAAAACAGAAAAACAATAAAATGTATTTTTTTAGAAAAGAATAAATTTATCAACTTATATAAAATTGACAAGTCCTTGTCATGAATGGATGATGTACACATGGAGAAAATACAAATTATCAATTCTGAGAATGGAAGAAAATACATCACTTCAACTCTGTACATGAAACTACTAGTAAGGCAATGATACAACGTTTTTGCCAGTAAATTCAATAAAAACGACAAAAGTCATAGAAAGGCACAAATTACAAAACTGACCTGATGGAAGACAAGATCTTAATTGTACTATACTAACTAAAGATACTGAATAAATAACTTCCGACAAAGAAAACTGCATGCCTACAAAGCTTTACTGTTTCATTTTAGCAAACACTTAATGAAGAAAGGAGACCACTCTTACAAAATCTTCCTGGAAAACAAAAGGCAAGAATATTCCCAGCTCATTTTATGAAATCAGTTTAACAATTAAACAAAAATCTGACAAGAACTTTATAAGAAGAAAAAAACAATATTCACAAATACAGAAACTAAAATTCTATCTAAAATATTAGCAAATCAAAGGCAAAATATATTACAAATAATATGCAACATTAAAATAATTAAAATAGCTCAAAACAACGTACTACCTTTTATGGAAGAAAACCATATGACTGTATCAATAGACGCAGGAAATATTTGATAAATTTAGTAGCCATTTGTGATTTAAAAACCTCTCAGCAAACTAGTGTTGGAACAGAATTTCATCGAAATTAAAGAAAATCTTCAGGGCACGTGGGTGGCTCAGTGGGTTAAAGCCTCTGCCTTTGGCTCAGGTCATGACCTCAGGGTCCTGGGATAAAAGCCCTAGTCTGCTCTCTGCAGGGAGCCTGCTTCCTCCTCTCTCTCTCTCCCTCTGCCTGCCTCTCTGCCTACTTGTGATCTCTTCCAGTCAAATAAATAAATAAAAATATTTAAAAAAAAAAAAAAAGAAAACCTTCATAAACCTACAGATCTGCATACCAAAATTTACAAAGTGACATTATTCATTATGCATAATGAAACAGAACAAATCAGAGAGAATACCACTCAGAAAAAAAGGAAAGGGAAAAAAAGAGGGATGAAAGTCAAAAATATTACACTGAGCAAAAGAGAGTAGACACGACAAAGTACTTACTGCTTGATTTATCTGAAGTTCAGGAATAGGGAAAGCAATGTTTTGTGATTTAAATCAGAGCCACTAGTTCACTTTAGAGCATTCTAGATTGATTAGAAAGCATAGTGGACCCTGTAGTGATGGAAATCATCTATATTGCTTCTGGTGAGGACTACACAGTATACTCCTTTCCCAAATTCACCATGAATTTACTTTTAAGAATTGTACTTTTCACTTTAAGTCATATGTCAATTAAAAAATTCAAAGTAGCTCGTTATAAAGCAAGCACATGTACCTTTTTTCTTGAACTGAGACAGTTAAGTCAGTCAATAAGTTGACTGTAAACCTGGCAGCCAAGAATGCTATTTTTAAAAGCAGTTGCTCAAAAACTGTGTCTATCAGACTTAGGTTTACTTAGGAAATCAAGGAAGAACTGGGTCTTGTGGAAATGTGAAGAACAAGAGGTGGTGATGATTAAGCAGGACAATGGGAAGTTATTTCTTAGAAAAAATGTTGGGGCTAGAGGCTCCTGGGTGGCTCAGTTGTTAAGCGCCTGCCTTCGGCTCAGGTCATGATCCTGGAGACCCCGGATCAAGCCCCGCATTAGGCTCCTTGCTTGGCAGGAAGCCTGCTTCTCCCTCTTTCACTCCCCCTGCTTATGTTCCCTCTCTCACTGTGTTTCTCTCTGTCAAATAAATAAACCCTTTAAAAAAAAAAGAAGAAACAAACAAACAAATGTATGTTCGTGTTTCATAGGGTATTAAAGAAATACTTACATTGAGGTTCAAATTAGATACAGAAAAAGAGAAGCCAGACTTCTGAAAAGAATACTGGAAATGATTTTTTAGTTCTTCCTCCATCAAGTAACTAGGACCCTCAGAAATTTAACATAAGGCTTAGAGAACAGACCCCAGTGACTCATTCAGAGGCATCCAGAAGGCAGGATCCTAAAGTTTTAAAGAGGGATTAATACTTAGAGGACTTGGAAAGACATACTTTGTAATTTGGATAGCTCTACAAAGTATTTACAAATAAATTGTACATTTTGGGGGACAGTCATCAAAATTCTCCAAAATTATTAATTTTGAAAGTAGCTTAACAACTGATGGTGGGCACACTATTTTGGCCTGTGTCCTATGAAGACATCCTGAGAAATTTAAGGAATAAGGTCTCTAACAGAAAACAAAATATATAAGAGCTATGAAAGGGGAACCAGGCAGGAAAATAACAGCCTAGCCCTGGCTATACTGGCGTGTTGAGGAATAGCTTGATCCATGGGGTCATCCATCTCTAGGATGCAGAGATGGAAGGAGGTATTTGTGCGGTGAGTGATTTTAGCATGCTCAGAATTCACTGATGTTGAATCAGGAGTATGTGGGTATCCCTGTAAAATGTAATTCTATAAACTATGTTTCTGTGACAGAAACAAAAAAAAAAAAAAAAAAAAGGAAAAGGAATAGAAAAGGTGGGACTCCAATCCAGAAGTCTTATCAACGTCTCTCCAGATCAGTGAAGGAAATGGACCAAGTTCAGAAGCTCGTTAGCGGAGCTTCATGAAAAGTAGTAATGCAACATCAGAGAAAACTGGTAAGGACAGATAGCCTGCAAGTTGTGATGGAGGTAGCTCAATTTCAGAAAAGTCACTGAAAGTGTGTGGGGGGTCTACTGATGATGATGCGGCAGTTAACAATTCTACAGACACTGAGACATCTTCCTATAGAAGTTAGGCTTCCAAGGACTCTCATTCTATAGTGAGAAGCAATAGCATCAGCTGTCATAGCTGTGCGATCCAGAAAACAAGGACTCAGTGAGGAAATGCAAAGTGAGAGATTTCAGTGTGCTTCCTGAGAGGAGGGTGTGCAATAAGACCCAGTTTGGGGTGGCCAGCGTTTCAAATTTATAAACTTTGCAGGATGGCAGCCATGTTTCAGATACCAGTCCCTGAGAGAAGATAGAGCAAGGAATAGATGAATTTTATTCCAAATACAATAAATCTGTGGTACAAAAGATAAACATTTAGGTGAGGAGTTATTTGATTGAGTTCTCACTGCATGGACTCTAGCACATGATACAGACTGGCCATCACCCTCACCAAAAAGGCATTGCCTTACTCCTCTTAGTAACAGAGTCTGAGGTGGTCCTCAACAACCCTACAGAGCAGGGTTTGGGTAAGTCATTTCACTTTTGTTAAATGATTTTGTTTTCTAATTTTTCCCACTGGGGGCTGGTAGGGTAACTCTTTGTTTTCCATTAACTCCTTGTCCTCCTTAAAACTAAGGATGAGGAGATATTGAGTGTTGACCTCATCTTCTGAAAACTGAAGGAACTATACACATTTCCCAAATATTCTCAGACCAGGATTTGGCTACAGGATGACTCCCCCGCTGAATCCTTCAGGATAAGACTAAGCAGAATACAACACTGGAACTGGAGGACGGATGATTCTAAATATTAATTTCTGTGATCTTTCGTCTTTAACACACAAGACTTCAACACTTAATTTCATCTTGCTGCAGAAGTGATGAGCCTATCAGACAAATTCAGCTAGACAAAATGTAGGTGGGAAACGTGCAAGGAATTTTCAGTTTAGGGTGCAGAGAGACCCTGGAGATCATCCTGAACCATTATAACACATTTCAGGACCTTGTAACAAACCAATACTGTATACTTGTGGGATCAGGAAGACCCACATGTGCATGGAGCAGCCTCACAAAACTGGGAGCACACCTACCATTATGGGTCAGCTATGTCCTCTCACAAAGACCCCACACCTTGTGGCAGACCATGGTTTAAGAAAACAAAGGATGGCAAAGAATACAAAAGAGAAAGAACTCAGTCCAACTCCGGAAGATAAGAGGAAGATCCACATGTATTCTCCCTGTCGTTATACTCTTCTGCATAGAAGTATATTTGGGTCAATTTAGATGACTTGAATATGTATGGTACAATTATTTCTCTATCTTGTTTTGGAAGAAAAGGCTTCTTCTGTGCTCTCCCATGCCTTTAGTTTTGTAGCCATGGGATCTGCCATTGCTGGGGAAAGTGTGTCTAGCACAGTCAGACTAGTTGGGAAAGTCTCCCTTATCTGATGTTCTGTATTAGGCAGCCCACTGTTGCCATATGCTCAACCTAACATTACCAAGTAATGAAAGTGACCTTTTTTTTTTCCATCTGACTACCATTTTCAATTCTCTGTTGGTTCTGAACGTAGTAGGTGAAGAGGTGCACTGATTTACTGGGCCCCTCCAGCTGTGTTGAGGAGATGGGAGAATAGGCATTTTAATCAGGGTGGAATGTAAGACCCTTATGTGCAGCTGTGGAGAGTGTTGGGCGAAGTATAGATTTTTCTCTCCTTGTAAATAATTCTGTAGTCCTCTCTATATGAGAAAAAGATCTGGGATCATGTAAGGGAGGATACTGAAGTTTATGCAATTGATATGGACAAATATGGGAAAAACAGAGATGCTACAAAACTGAGGGCTAGTGGGAATGTCATCCCACGGTTTCTGGAATTTCGAATCCTAGTGAACTATTAGAAACATAGCAAGAAAAGGAAAGTAAGAGAGGGGAAGGAAAATGAAAAGCAAGCAGTATCTATGAAAGACTGAGGTCTGCTTTTTCCTAAGCTATGTGATGGCATTTCAGTAAACCCATAAGCATCCCTGAGTCCCATGATTACATACATTTAAAACACCAACCCACAGAATCCTCTTAAGAAGAAATCACAGCCACTGACTGGTAGAACTAACATTCAAACCTGGAGTCATGATCTTCCCATTAATTCAGGCAAATGGCAAAACCATCTCGTGCTCCCCTGGATTTCTTGCTCTTTTTTACTACGGTGTCTTAAGAGGAGAATATTCCTGTGTCATTTACATTTCATCCTGATGGCAAACAGCAACAGCTTTCTGTTCCTCAGCATGTATGCTCTGAGAGCAAATAAGCTATTATACACATAAGGCAAAAAGAGAATTTTTCTACTTGAGACTTAACAATTTTGTTCAAAAAGGTACAAATATGCACTCAGATAGGGGTCAACTCTCGCTGTCCCCCAGTTGAGGAAGTGACATTTTAGCATATACCATCTCACCATTATTTGAAATAGGTTTTTCTTATGTTTTTCAGTTGAGTTTTTGCTATTTTGTGTCAAACCTTTCTCAAGAGACCATTTCAGACATGTTTTTCTTAGAGGTTCCACTATTTGATATAACTTTCCATCTTTTCATATCGCATTAAGATGACAGCCTGCTAATGATGCCTATTTGATTAACTAAAAACATGTACCATATGGAGGAAATTGACAGCCAATGTTTTTGATAATTGATTACTAAGCTCACTTCAATTGATGTAGTGAATCATTAATTCCCTTTTGGCTCTGAACTGCCAAATAAAAGGCAGGAGGAAGGCATTTAACAAATGAGCAAAAGTTGTGTATGCATTGCTCTTAAAACAGAAATTGTCACATGTGGTAGCAGAAATTACCATTAAAATTTCTCCTGGGGGAAAAACAAATTCTTTTGTTTTCTCTATTTAAATAAAATCCCTATCTCCCAGATTGTGCATTTTATGAAATTTTCATCCACTCAGACAGCACTCATTTCACATCTCATCTGTTCTATGAATGAGAAAAGAAAATCATGTGGGGTTTTTTGTTTTGGTTTGGTTTTGAGTTTTTTTGTTGTTGTTGTTCGTTTTTTTTTCTGTAACAGCATAACAATCTGTGGTGAGTTGCGCATTCACCATATAGAATGATCCATCCTGTCATTTTCAGAGTACTGACTCACTGTAGCCTCGTCTCCTTTGAATTTCACACACATCCACACAGCTCCACAATGATGCCATACCCTACATATTTATTTCAATAAATTATATTTCAGGCAGTCTTTAAATCCAAAAACCAGAAACTTAAGAAAAGGAAAATTTAAGTCTAAGACACTGTGTCTCAAATTCAAAATAATACAAACTCCTTGAAGCATTCTTTATTTTCATCTGCTGTGCTTAAAAACACCACTTTTCCCACAGTTAGTAGTTAGAATTTCATCATAAACTACTCCCATAAAAACTATTTAATTTTCCACTACAGGGAGGGAGGGCCTGATCTCTTATTAAACATTTTATGGAAAAGTCTAAAAGTGCTTTCAATTATTTATCGAATTGAAATCTAGGAAACTGCTGGCATTACACACACACACGCGCGCGCGCACACACACACACACACAATATTATCAGCCCACTGAGTGCCATTAGGTCATAAAGAGCTGCCGTAGCAACATCTCTCCTACAGCTGCTGGTGCTCATGCAACTTTTACTACAGTTATAAAGTCATTTATTACATTTTCTTTATGATGCTAATGCATTGCGGTCTGTTACTTTATCATTCCCATTGTGATAAAGACTGAAATGTAGGATGTCGTGCAAAATATAGATAGATCCTTAATAACAAAGCCTGTTGCATTAAAAATCTTAAACTCATAAGGTCTGTAATAATATTAACAGGGGCTAGATATCACAAAGAAAAATATTTTTGTGGGACTTTTTATCATTTTGTTTCACTCTTCCCTATAGAATTATATTTTTTAACTTTGACTTTGCCAAAAAATATGAAGAATGATAGAATTATCTGAACTTTTTTTTAATTACCGTATCATCATTGCGGTAGAACATAATTTGCAATTCAGTAGGAGGACCTAGGACTATATAATTTACAAACAAGCACATGAAAAGGAATAGAGTCATTAAAAGATAATAATGTCCATGGACCCAAAGATACCTATAATTGGTAATTACACCTTACTCTGGTTGTCTAAACTTAACTCTCCCTATCATACAATTGTACATAAAGAGAATGCAGTTTTCTATTGAGGGGCAAAAAATCAATTATGTTAATTAACTGCTACCCTGCACTAACGCTGATTTAGCACCTGACACCTAGAGCTCTGAAACTCAGAAGGGAAATTTGTTCCCAGACTAGAGACCTCCAGAGCGGTCGCTCTTTGGGTAAGCATTCGACTTGTAGCTATTTCTGCTTATTCATTTCTCCCATTTCTTGTTCTTTTTCTTCCACTTTATAAAAAAAAGAAAAAAAATTCACAAAGGAGGAAAACCCTGAGGAAATAATCATTTGGATAAGCAGTTCTTGAAGCTGGACGTCCTATTTATGATTGTTTGCCGTATTTTATTTGTCCTGAAGAACAGTCACAATGAAGAAATATATACTATTTAAGGAAAAGCTAAACATTGGTTTCAATTATATTGAATTCTGAATGCATTTATAATTTACGACCAGCGTAATTTGTAAAATTGTTTCAGCAGTGAAGTAGTAAAATCAAAATAATAGGCTGATTGGGCAACTACAGTGACTTAATATTGATATTGAGTCTGGAGCTGGATAAGCTCTGAAGAGTGGTTTCCCTTACTCTCCCATTTAACTAGGAACCAGGAAAGTTTGTTCCCACCAGAGATGTTTCTGTAGCTGCCTAGTACATACTTCACTCCTCTTCAACCTGTTTTTAGTCTCCACGTGTGCACTGAGGCAGAATGGGCTGATTCTCTTGAAGTTTAGAGTTCCTCACAGAGATGAAAAGTGAAGTCATTAGGACATTTGGCACTTTCCTCTTATGGCTGCAATGTGCAGAAACAGCACAGTGCGAGCTGCTCCTGTGTCTTTGACTGTAATTTGATTATAAACAGAGGAACTTAAGACTCATGGTCCTGCATGTTTATCTCACAATGGGATCAATACTCCAAATTTTGTCCTATCCATTCCTATTCGTGAAGTACAAGTTGGAGCAAATATCACAGAAAATCTGTATGTGTATTCAAATTAAGTGAGAAAGAAGTACATCAGACAAAATCTTTAGAGCTGATCTATAACTGCTTAACTCTAGCCTCCTAAATATAATCTCAAATTTCTTAAGTCAATGTCTACTATATTTTTACACATCACTAATAAGATCACTACAATTGTTTAGAGAATAAAACTACACCATGAACAATTTCAAAGAACGTGCTGATCTTAACAAGAACATGAGCACATGTACATGTTCATCCGTTCATTACAACTATCTTCAGAGAAATATTGTAGAAGAAATGCCCTAACTTATCAAGAGTCTACTACATGAAGTTCCTAATCACTGTACTTAATATTTAACTCCGAGAACCAATGATAGACGAAAAGGTCCTTATACCAATGGTGTCTATTCAGTATAAATTGAGTACATTTTATCAGCACACATTTATTTTTGTCAGTATATATTTAAATATAGTATAATACTATACTTTCCATTTTTTTATGTAATAAAAGGAAGGAAGACAGTGACAGGCTAAGCTGAAGAATGTATTTCACAGTGTAGTTGAAACATACGATTTTTATACCAATGATTCCCAGCCTACTTTTAAGCCATAAAAGATATGAAAAATCAGTTAATTTTGTGTCTCCACTTATTTGAAGGAATTATACAGAATTATCAAAATAAATAGAATTAACTTTATTTGGAGACAAAAAATTACAATCATAAAGCATTTTAAGCAGGGTAAAAATACTGTAAAATGAACACTGCATCACTCATGAGAAATAATTGTTCTTATCTCTATTATAACCAGAAAAGGTGATTTATTTCATAAAGTACATTAGAGTGCTTCTGGATAAGGACAGTATTCTCCATTTAAAAAGCATTATGTTCTATTTTGGTGGTAGTTTTTCTTCAGTCCACCCTGAATAAGCCCAAGCCCCAAACATCAGAACATAAATCCAAGCCCATAATTATCCCCACTGATAATCTTTTACTCAGACCTACAGAAATCAACTTATTTTCATTTGCATAGTGACTGATACCTTAATTTCTACTTATTTGTTCTACTTATTTGTTTGTTCTACTTATTTGTTTGTTGTTTCTTATTTACTATCCATCTTCTGCTTTCAGGTGTAATCTAAAGGGGAGCAAATCATGTCTGATTTGGTCACAGATAATGTATATCTATTAATTAATAGATATTGTTTAATCAACTGAAAGAATGAATCAATGGACATTCATAACCACATTATAAAATGTGGGCCCTATGACTTATTGTGATTTAATATTTTTGAAAGTATTATAATGGATATTAATAAATTAAATTTGATATGAATTTTGCTAGTATTTTGAAGGGTTTCTCATGAGTTTTTGAAAGGATATTCATTAGTTTACATGTTATCTTTATTCACAAAGTAAATGTATGGAGAATACAAAGTATGTGAGCAAATAAATCTCCTAGAATGACAAATGTACTTGTTTTGAAGTGAAAAGGTCCATTTTACACATATTTATTTGTCAGAAAAATTGATTCAATACTATAAAGATCAAGAGGGATACAAATATTACAAATATCCCCTTTTCAACTTACAGCTTTTACCTTTCTGGGCTGTATAAAGCAATGGTTTTCTCTTTAATTTTTATTTCTTTTTAGTATTGCATATTTATTTGTGAAAAGGGACCATGTTAAGAATGATTTATAAATGAAGAAAAACCAAAAGTCAAAAATGAAAATGAGCCACAATTTTTTAAAATGTTTTCATAGTTTCTCTTAAGCACCACCTAAGGGTTAACTCTTAGATTTTAACTGAAGTATAGTTGATAGTGTTGTATCAGTTTCAGGTATACAATAAAATGATTAAAAAATTCTAAGTTAATAGCAATAAATGGACTCTTAAAGCCCTTTAGCTATTTCACCCACTCCCCCCTGCTTCCCTTCCAGCAACTATTAGTTTACTCTCTGTAGTTAAGAGTCTGGCTTTCTATTTTTCTCTTTTATTTTTAGAAAGAGAGACAGAGCACAAGCAGGGGAAGAAGCCAGCAGAGGGAGAGGGAAAAGCAGATTCCTCCCCCACCCCCACCCCCAAACAAGGAGCACGATGCAGGGCTCGATCCCAGCACTCCAAGATCACCATCTGAGCCAAAGGCAGACACTTAACTGACTGAGCCATCCCAGGCGCCTTCTCTTTTATTCTTTGCTCCTTCTACACATGCATGAAATCATACAGTATTTGTCTTTCTCTGACTTATTTCACTTAGCATTGCACCTTCTAGGTTCACTCATATGGTTGCAAATGGCTATACTTAATTCTTTTTATGGCTGAGTAATATTCCATTAAGAGTGCATGTGCATGTGTGTACATATATACATACACATATAGACAAGCATGTGCATATATTTGCATATATGTATGCATGTTTATATGCATTTGTGAATGTGTGTATGCACATGTGTGAATATGTATGTACATATGTACTTGTATGTGTGCATGGATATGCATGTGCATGCATGAGTATGTGTATGTATAGGCATATATAACCTGAAACCACACAATTCCTCCATGAAACCATAGGTGGCAATCCTTTAATATCAGCCATAGATATATTTTTACAGATAGGTGTACCCTGGCAAGGGACACTAAAGTAAAATTAAACTATAAATAAAAAGCCTTTACACAGCAAAGGAACCCAACAAGGCAAAAAGGCAATCTAGTGAACAGAAGATATTTGCAAATAATACATTCAATAAAGAATTAATATCCAACCTATATAAAGAACGTCTACAATTCAACACTAACACACACGCACTCACCAATTAAATATGGGCAGAGATCGCTTCTCTCCACCCCGTGGACCAGGCGCGGACCCCCCAGAGAAGGCAATTTTGCAGACTTGCGCAGGACATGCAGGGCCGCGGGACCTCAGCCCCTCCTGTGTGGGGGTCACCAAAGACTCCCTGGGCACAGACAAGGTGACACAACCCAAAATCAGTTGTGATTTTCGTGGTGTGGGAGCGAAACAACAAGCGGGGACTCTGGACAGGAATCAAACCAGCGTATGCGCCCACCCAACTGGGACAGGCAGCCAAGGGAGAGGATACAGGGAGAGCCCAAAGGGTTGCTAATTAGGGGCTCTCTCTGGGAGGAGGTCTGGGCGCAGACATCTTGCTCTGACCTGACTTCCTCAGCAGCTGCAAAGAGCCGCAAAAGAGCAAACCATCCAGAGAACTGAACCCTGACAACCTGGTTGCTATCGAGTCTATTCCCTAGGAAGGGGGCAGAGAGACGCAGCCCAGGTAGAAGGGACTGAAAAACAGTGTGGCAGGCCCCGACCCCAGAAAGCAAGCCAGAAGCAAAAGAGGACAACACCCAAACTGTAAAACCCCAACATGGGGGTGGGGGAGGCAATATATTAAACTCCTGATACTGCCCCAAAAGCTGTACACTTTATTGATACAGTTTCTCACCTTATTTGCTTTTTTAACTTTTTTCTATTTTTACTTTTAAAGTTTCCACTTTAAACTTAAAAACTCATTCTCATGGTTTTTTTTCTTTTAATTTCTAATCCACTTTTTACCACAATGTGATACTTAATACAACACTCCATTACAATTTTTTTACCTTGAAAGTTCTTTTTTTAATTTTTTTTTTAAGATTTTATTTATTTGACAGAGAGAAGCACAGCCAGAGAGGGAACACAAGCAGAGGGCGTGAGAGAGGGAGAAACAGGCTTCCAGCCGAGCAGGGAGCCCAATATGGGACTCGATCCTGGGTCTCCGGGATCATGACCTGAGCCGAAGGCAGTTGCTTAACCAACTGAGCCACCCAGGCACCCACCTTGAAAGTTTTTAAAACACATACCTGTGTTTTCTATTGTTGACGACTCTCGTTTGTTTGTTTTATCTGTCTTTTCCCTTTATTCTCTCTTCTTTCCTTTATTTTTTTCTTTTGAATACACATATAGTTATAGGCTTTAAAGTAATCCTACATCCCTATTCAATACTACCCCTATATACAACCAGTTCTAATCTCCGTTTATATTTAGAAAGTGGGTTCCTCCAACAATAACAACAAGACAAACTTGGGAGGATCTGAAATACTTTCCTTGCCCACAAGGAATGTCTGCCCTCACCTTCCCACCCTAGTCTGTCAGTGTTTCTGTGTAATTGTTTTTGCCTTTCTATTATATAAATACTGGCTTTGGGGGTCATTCAGGTTGGGCTTAGCTTTTTGATCTCTTCATTTACTCTTGATGGCCTTTTTCTTTACCCTGTAGTAGTTTTGTACCATATAAATCCAACCACTGGGCCCAACTCTGGCAGGATTTTCTTTTCTTGCTTCCTTTCTCCCCTTCTCTTTTTTCTTCTTCCTTTTCAGTGGTGAATTTTGATTGCTCCAAAACCTTTCAGCGACCAATTCACCTGGACAGTGGCTGATATATTTAGCTATACACCCCCTCAACAACATCTCACCACAATGACTCGGAGGAGGAACAACCAACAGGAGAAGAAACCTGAGACTAGAACGCTGGTCACAGAAGTACTGGAAATGAACATAAACAATATGACAGAAATGGAATTCAGGGCAGCAATCGTCCAAGCAATGGCTAATTTGGAAAAGAACATTAGTCTCAAAATAGAAGCCCTAATAAGAGAAGTGAAAGTGGAGGTTAGAAAGGCATTAATGAGATGCAATCTAATTTAAATGTGCTAACAGCTAGAGTAAGTGAAGCTGAAGATCGTCTCAGTGATTTAGAAGACAGATGGATTAAGAAGGGGGAGCAAGAGAAGTCTTGGAGCAAACAGCTAAAATCCCATGAAAACAGAGTAAGGGAAATAAATGATGCCATGAAACGTTCCAGTATCAGAATTATTGGAATCCTCGAAGGAGTTGAGAGAGGAAAGCATAAAAGATATAGTTGAACTAATCATGGATGAAAATTTCCCTAATCTGAGGAATGAAACTAATGTTCTTGTCGTAGAGGCAGAGAGGACACCCCCCAAGATCAATGAGGCCAGAAAAAACTTCAGGCACATAGTTGTGAAATTCATGAATCATAAAACCAAAGAATATGTCTTAAGGGCAGCTAGCGGGAAGCGATCCCTTACCTATAGAGGGGGGACGATCAGAATAACTTCAGACCTTTCCACAGAAACCTGGCAAGCCAGAAAGGGCTGGAAAGACATATTCAGGAAATTACATGACAAAAATATGCAACCAAGGATAATGTACCCAGAAAGGTTGACTTTCAGAATGGAAGGAGAAATAAAGAGCTTCCAAGACCACCAAAGTCTAAAAGGTTATGCAACCACCAAGCCAGCACTACAAGAAATACTAAGAGGGCTTCCATAAAAGAGAAATGAACACAGAGTGACACAAAACAGAAATTTACAGAGGTAATCTCTAGAAACATGAACTTCACAGGCAACATGATGTCAATACAGATATATCTATCAATAATACTCTCAATGTGAATGACCTAAATGCTCCAATAAAAAGGCACAGGGTTGCAGACTGGATAAAATGACAGAACCCATCCATATGCTGTTTACAAGAGACACATTTTGAATCTAAACACACCTCCAGATTGAAAGTGCAGGGATGGAGGACCATCTGCACTGGAGGACCATTGGTCCATCATGCCAATGGACCCCAAAAGAAAGCTGCGGTAGTGATTCTCATATCAGACACATTTGATTTTAATCTAAAGACTGTGGTCAGAGACACAGAAGGACACTACATCATTCACAAAGGGTCTATACACCAAGAATATCTAAGAGTTGTAAATATTTATGTCCCCAACATGGGAGCAGCCAACTACATAAGCCAACTGTTAAGCAAAATAAAGAGTCATATTGATACAAATATATTAATTGTAGGAGATCTTAACACACCACTCTCAGCAATGGACAGATCATCTAAACAGAAAATCAACAAAGAAACAAGAGCCTTGAATGACACATTGGACCAGATGGATCTCATAGATATATTCAGAACATCCCACCCTAAAACAGCAGAATACTCATTCTTCTCGAGTGCACATGGAACTTTCTCCAGAACAGACCACATATTAGGTCACAAATCAGGGCTCAACCAATACCAGAAGATTGAGATTTTTCCCTGCATATTCTCTCACCACAATGCCATGAAACTGGAACTCAACCACCATAAAAAGTTCAGAAGAAAATCAAACACTTGGAAGCTAAACAAGAATCTCAAGAATCTGTGGATCAACTAGGAAATCAAAGAAGAACTGAAAAACTTCATGGAAACCAATGAGAATGAAGATACATCGATCCAAAACCTATGGGATACAGCAAAGGCAGTCCTAAGGGGGAAAATCATAGCCATTCAAGCCTCACTCAAAAAAATTGAAAAATCCCAAATACACCAACTCTCATTACACCTTAACGAATTGGAAAATCAACAAAACATTAAACCAACCTCCACACAAGACAGGAAATAATTAGGATTAGAGCAGAGATGAATGAATCAGAAACAAGAGATACAGTAGAACACATCAACAAAACTAGAAACTGGTTCTTTGAAATAACCAATAAGATCAATAAGCCATTGGCCAAACTAACCCAAAAGAAAAGGGAGAAGACACAAATTAATAAAATTATGAGTGAAAGGGGAGAGATCACAACTAACACCAAGGAAATAGAATCAATCATCAGAAATTACTATCAACAATTATATGCCAATAAGTTTAACAACCTAGAAGAGATGGATACATTCCTAGAAACGTATAAACTCCCAAGACTAAAACAGGAAGACATTGACAATTTGAACAGACCTATATCTAGTAATGAGATTGAAGCAGTGATCAAAAACCTCCCCAAAAACAAGAGTCCAGAACCAGACAGATTCCTGGGGAATTCTACCAAACATTCAAAGAAGAAATAACACCTATTCTCCTGAAGCTCTTTCAAAAAACAGAAATGGAAGGAAAACTTCCAGACTCTTTCTATGAAGCCAGCATTACTCTAATCCCCACACCAGACAAAGACCCCATCAAAAAGGAGAACTTCAGACCAATATCTCTGATGAATATGGATGCCAAGATTCTCAATAAGATCCTTGCTAACAGGATCCAACAATACATTAAAAAGATTATCCACCATGACCAGGTGGGTTTTATCCCAGGGATGCAAGGGTGGTTTGACACTCGCAAATCAATCAATATGATAGAAAAAAATCAATAAGAGAAGAGAGAAGAACCACATGGTATACTCAATTGATGCAGAAAAGGCCTTTGACAAAATACAACATCCGTTCCTGATCAAAACTCTTCACACTATGGGGATAGAGGGAACATTCCTCAACCTCATAAAATCCATCTATGAAAAACCCACAGCAAATATCATTCTCAATGGGGAAAAACTGGCTGCCTTCCCTCTGAGACCAGGAACAAGACAAGGATGCTCACTCTCACCTCTACTGTTCAAAATACTCTTAGAGGTCCTAGGAACAGCAATCAGACAACAGAAAGAAATGAAAGGTATTCAGCTTGGCAAAGAAGAAGTCAAACTCTCTCTCTTTGTAGATGACATGGTACTCTATGTGGAAAACCCAAAAGACTCTACCCCCAAACTACTAGAACTCATACAACAATTCAGTAATGTGGAAGGATACAAAATCAATGTACAGAAATCAGTTGCATTCTTATACACTAACAATGAAAATACAGAAAGGGAAATCAGAGAATCGATTCCGTTTATATAACACCAAAAACCATAAGATATTTAGGAATAAACCTAACCAAAAAAGTTAAGGATCTGTACTGGAGGAACTACAGAACACTCATGAAAGAAATTGGAGAAGACACAAAAAGATGGAAGACCATTCCATGCTCATGGATCGGAAGAATAAACATTGTTAAAATGTCTATACTGCCCAGAGCAATCTATACTTTCAATGCCATTCTGATCAAAATTCCACCAAACTTCTTCAAAGCGTTGGAACAAACAATCCTAAAATTTATATGGAACCAAAAAAGACCCCGAATCTCTATGGAATTGCTGAAGAAGAAAAACAAAGCTAGGGGCATTTCGTTACCTGACTTCAGGCTTTATTACAAACCTATGATTACCAAGACATCATGGTACTGGTACAAAAACAGAGAAATAGACCAATGGAACAGAGTGGAGAGCCCACATATGGATCCACAAATCTATGGTCAAATCATCTTCGACAAAGCAGGAAAAAATATCCAGTGGAAAAAAGACAGTCTCTTCAATAAATGGTGCCGGGAAAATTGGACAGCTACGTATAGAAGAATGAAACGAGACCATTCTCTTACACCACACACAAAGGCAAACTTGAAATGGATGAAAGACCTCAACGTGAGGCAGAAATCCATCAAAACCTTGGAAAAGAACATAGGCAGTAACCTCTTTGACATCGGCCACAGCAACTTCTTTCAAGATGCATCTCCAAAGGCAAAGGAGACAAAAGCGAAAATGAACTTCTTGGACTTCATCAAAATAAAAAGCAAAGGAAACAGTCAACAAAACAAAGAGACAACCCACAGAATGGAAGAGGATATTTGCAAATGACACTACAGACAAAGGGCTGATATCCAAGATCTATAAAGAACTTCTCAAACTCAACATCCAAAAAGAAGATGAACACATCAAAAAATGGGCAAGAGACATGAAGAGGCACTTCTCCATAGATGATATATAGAAATGGCTAACAGACACATGAAAAAATGTTCAGCGTCACTAGCTATCAGGGAAATTCAAATCAAAACCACACTGAGATACTACCTTACACCAGTCAGAATGGCCAAAATTAACAAGTCAGGAAACGACAAGTATTGGAGAGGCTGTGGAGAAAGGGGAACCCTCTTACACTGTTGGTGGGAATGTAAACTGGTGCAGCCGCTTTGGAAAACAGTGTGGAGATTCCTTAAAAAATTAAAAATAGAGGTACCCCATGACCCTGCAATTGCACTACTGGGTATTTACCCCAAAGATACAGATGTAGTAAAAAGAAGGGCCATATGTACCCCAATATTCATAGCAGCAGTGGCCACAATTGCCAAACTTTGGAAAGAGCCAAGGTTCCCTTCAACAGATGAATGGATAAAGAAGATGTGGTACATATATACAATGGAGTACTATGCCTCCATCATAAAGGATGAATATCCAACTTTTGTAGCAACATGGACTGGATTGGAAGAGATCATGCTGAGTGAAATAAGCCAAGTAGAGAAAGTCAAGTATCACATGGTTTCACTTATTTGTGGTGCATAAGGGGTAATATAGAGGACAGTAGGAGAAGGAAAGTAAATGGGAAGTAGGGTAATTCAGGGAGAGAAAGGAAACATGAGATACATTGGACACAGAAACAAACTGAGGTATTTGGAGGGAGGAGGTGGGGGGATAGGAGGGCCTGGTGGGTGGGTGCTCAGGACACGTATTGCATGGAGCACGGGGTGTGAGGCATGGGAAATGAATCTTGGAACACTGAAAAAATAAAATAAATTTAAAGTCAAGGGGCGCCTGGATGGCTCAGTTGGTTAAGCGACTGCCTTCGGCTCAGGTCATGGTCCCGGATACCCGGGACTGAGTCCCACGTCGGGCTCCTGGCTCCTGGCTCCCTGCTCAGCGGGGCGCCTGCTTCTCCCTCTCTCACTCCCCCTCCTTGTGTTCCGTCTCTGGCTGTGTTTCTCTCTGTCAAATAAATAAAACCTTTAAAAAAATTTTTTTAAGTCAAAAAAAAAAAAATGGGCAGAGAACTGAAGGGAGATTTTTCCAAAGGAAACATGATGACCAACAGCACATATAAACATGCTCAACATCACTATCATCAGGGATATTCAAATCAAAACCAAAACAAGATATCACCTCACAACTGAAGAATAACTAAGCTCAAAAAGACAAAAAAAAAAAACAAGTGTTGGCAAGGATGTGGAGAGAAAGGAACCCTCATGCACTGTTGGTGAGAATGCAAACTGGTGCAGACCCTGTGGAAAACAGAATGGGAGTTGCTCAAAAAATTAAAAATAGAAGTAGTATACAATCCAATAATTCCATGGCTTGGAAATGACCCAAAGAAAACAAAAACATTAACTTAAAAAATATATGCAAATCTATATATTTTGCAGCATTAGTTACAATAGCCAAAATATGGAAGCAATCCAAGTGTCCATTAAGAGAAACATATAAAGCAATGTATTTTATGTCCTCAAAGACACAAGAAATGTTTCATTGTACTTGAGGAATATTTATTTTTGGACTACTAAACCCAAGGGAATGAAGGTTCATATCTAATAGTGGTCTACTTAGACACAGTCTGGCAAAACACAATTCTGTTAGTGAACCAGAAACTCTGCTCCTTGTTTGGGTGAGGGCACATTAAAATGTGTCAGTGCTTTCAAGTAAGGGAGGAAAAGCAGCATTTCAGCCTTAAGACAGATGGGAGTGAGGGAAGCCAGGCAATTTACTAGTCATCTGATAGATTATTGATAGAGTATATGAAAAAATACCCTTCAGAGACTAATACAGAGCCCCACTGATGGGGGTGGGGTGGGAAAGGGTATCTTGCCAGTTTATTGCCTCTTATCAAAATGAATTTGGGCTTGTTTAAATATCCTAGAACACATTTTGTTTTAACATATATGTATTCCACTTTGCCAACAAATTGTATATATTTTGTGAAAAATAGGTCAAGGATGCCTCAAGAAACACACGAATGAATGACATATGACTAATGGGTCTCCTACAGTCCAAGACTGAAGAAAATTAAGCAGTGGTAAGACATGACTCAGTCCCCATTGAGATGTTGACAAAATCAAGTCATACTCATTATTTACAGAATTCCCACCTGTTCTTAACCACATTAAATTTTTAAGTTGTGTTTTTATAAACTGAATCATATGTCATGTTTCTCCATATGCTTCTTAGCAGGCACAGAGAGTTCTTAGTACTTTTTTAGACAGACCAAGCCCTGTGATATGATTCATTACCATGCATAAGTCCTAGGTTATTACCGTGTCTTTGCCATTTGGAAAATGGTGCTCACACACTTGATGTAGGGTGACAGAGTGGAATTAGATGTGTGTAGTTAACTCAACTATAGACTAAACACAATGCATCTCCAGGATCGTAAGTAGATGACAATTACTGCAGATTAAACTCCCTGTATGAAACTAATTTCAGAAGCAGATGGCTCCACACAACTTTGATGGCCCTTCAGTCTCTTTATTGCAAATAAAATACTTGCTAGGTTTGGTAAAACAAAAAAAGAGCACAGCTGTCTTATCAGTACATGTTTTGATAAGGATGCCTAATCAGGCTTTAAGTGATGTGACACAGTGGGGAAAAATCCTCGCGTTTGTCATCTCTTGTTGTTATTGAGCATAACATGCCCAATGATGAGGCACCAAGTACTGGGGCTGCAGGAAGGATTCATTCCAGAACAGCACGTGTGAGCCATCAAGTCTTTTCAGGAAACACAAGGATTCCTTTATACCTGAAAGGGAGGGTTAAAGCCCAATGGTATAATAAAAATTATAGTCAACTACTGTGAGCCTTGAGAAAATGTAAACTAGTATCTCTTCTATAAAACTTTGGTACAATCACAGTTAGATCGTTTCTGAAAACAGATAAAGATAGGTAGTGCCCTGTCTAATCTAGCAAAATTAAAGTTGTTTAGAATTCAGTTTTCTAAATAGCTTTTATTTCCATACCTAAGGGGCATTTCAGGCAACCCTCAGGGGGGATTTGACATGCTCTAGTGAGGAGCTATTTCTATGCAATTCTCTACTACAGCACAGACAGGACTCTGAAGGCAAGGATCATACATGTTCTCTTTTGTATCCCCAGCACCTTGCAGAGAACTAATTGCTTACTTATCAATTGTTAATAAGCAATTGATTATTACCTAATAAGCTGATAATACATGGAACACAGTACTGCATCTACGACTAAAATACATGAAGATAATAGGAAGAACAAGATGGGGATGAAGGGTAGGAGTTGTTCTAGAGATAGTCGAATGAATATTAATACAAGCTACACTAGGGATCACAAACTCAAATGGTTTGAGATGAACTATAAGTTTATTGAGAAGGTGTCATATTGCTTATTTTGCTATAAAGGATATTACCTTCTTAAATCTATTTATCAAAATATTGCACGTACCAGTGTTTGAGCTCTCATTAGTATGCTATTCAAAGAGGTAAGTCATTTGAAAATAAAGATCCATTGTGTCAGGCCCAAGATACAGCAAAAGGATTTCTGAATGGAAAAATTCATAAGGAGCAATTACAGACTCAGAAAACTGCTCAAGGACATAACATAGAAGAAAGAATAATCAAGTCCAAAGCAGGAAGTTAGCTGAAGAAAGAAAGGCGGAATACAATCAAATTGTGTGGTCCTCTCTTCCCATAGAAACGAAGGAAAGGATGTTGGGCAAGGTCACTGAGAGGAAGTGACCACCACTGACCTGAGAGCTGGACCCAAGCACTCAGAGACTCCCACCCCTTCTCCAGCCTTCCACTTGCCTTACCTGCTCCCAGAGGCTGCTCCAAGGACATAGCCTTGAGATAATGATGTGGTGCTGAGGCCATCTGGATGTTATACATGACTGAAGCCAGTTAAAACCTCTATAAACTAAGGTTTGGTGGCTGGGCAGGTGCGGGGATCCATTCATCCTGCCGCCACCTAAGACAAGACTCGATGTAAGTTTATCTGCTTATTCTACCCACCACCTACCCAACAGGAGTAGTCTGCCTCTTTCTCTGGCTCTCTCCCTGTCCTCTCTGTCTGAGGGCCAGTTTCAGATTACACCTGTGATGCTCCCAAAGAGCTTATGAACCAACACAGCACCTGAAGCACTGAGACAGTGATGTCCTAAGTTGTGACTCAAAAACTTCTTGGGAAATTGTTATATGATCCATAATGAAGAAACAATTTCAGTTAAAACATATTCTTTTATATCAGATAGTTACAATTTATCCTATATCTATGGGATATAATTGGCTTTAATTATTTGAATGATATGTGAAACCCATCAAACAAAATACTTAAAAAATAGCAGCAAATAATGTTTAAGAACCAAATAAATATCAAGATATATACATGAGATCAATAATAGAAAAAAAAAGCCTATCCTTAAATCCTATATAACTCATAATTTTTATATTTACTAATTTTCTAAAAAATCAGGCGGTTTTTCAAAGGGTAACCACATGTGGTCTTGCCATTCACTCTCCATCCACGCTTTTTGAAGCTCTGTGGCTTTGCATTGCAGGAGGGCACTTAAGGCTAAGGCCAGGGCTCACATGCTGGTAGCCTGGGGATGCCTCAACCCCATTAGCCCCATCTTCTGTCAGACTCCCTTGAACCTCCTGGTCATCTCTCACTTCCTCAGACTTTCTCATCCATTCCTTTTGTGGATCTTTTATGATATGCAGTGGGTCACCACATCCCCTCCCCGTGCTTAGATTTCAAGTGTTAACCACCTCAAAGAAACCATTCCTGACCCCCAGAGCTTTTCCCTCTGATTATATAGGCTTTATATAATCTTCGGGGCAATTGTCACAGTTTGTAATGATACCCTTCTTTGTGTGATTGTCTTAGGTATGTGTCCTCCGCTAGAGGGAAGCATCTGTTGTACCTCATTAATGCCCAATTGGAACTTAGCAGTTTCTGAGGCACTGTAAGCATTCCTTAAATATTTACTGGTGAATGCATGAGTGAATCAACTGTTATCATTCACATGTATCTTGAGATCGTTTTTGTTTGTACGTTTGTTTGATTTGTTACTAAAGCAGACATTTTTGTGATTGGAGAAAAGCGTAAAATAAGCAAAACAAAGCATCATATCAATTGAATGAAGTGGAATAGAGAAAATAATATATTAAGAATTGTGGGGACTAACCTTGTTAATCACAGTTAACCACTGTAAAGTTTCTTTTTAGAAATTTTTCTACATAGAATGACAGAAAATACAGAGGAAGTGAAGTGACATGCAAAATGCAGGGTAGGAAAAAGGTAGGGAAAACATCTGAGACTAAGGGATGAAATAAAAGTTGTAGAATGAGGGGCTCCTGAGTAGCTCAGTCATTAAATGTCTGTCTTCAGCTCAAGTCAGGATCCCACGGTCCTCAATTGAGCCCCGCATCAGGCTCCCTGATCAGCAAAAGCCTGTTTCTCCCTCTCCCACTCCCTGTGCTTGTGTTTCCTCTCTCACTGTCTCTGTCAAATAAATAAATAAAATCTTCAAAAAAAAAAACAAACCAAAAAACTGTAGAATGAGTCATGGTTGGATTTTTTTTTTAATCTCTTCAAGACCTCCTCTCTATTTGCCATACTGGATAAAATATTTTGGTACATTGGAAGAGCCTCACTACAAGTGATAGTCATACACGGACATTCCTTTGAGGAAGATGGCCACTCACTTTTGTACTGTTTCATTCTTTGCCTCTTTTTTCTAAGCATTCTATAGCTAACCTACTTAGAGCTGTTAATTTTGCTTTCCAGGTAGTTCCATTATTTTGTGGTACAAAAGCAACTTGCTAATTAAGAGAATTGCCCTCCTCACCCCTATTTTCATAGAGTTGTTAATGGAATAAGGCAGTTTACAACAGTGCACCTGATAAAATCATGTCAAAAGTATAATGACTCTCTTTAAGGGAAGCAGCAATGGTGTGAAGATAAAATACAGCATTGGAAATAAAAGAGTATGACCGGAGTGGGAGTTTTAAGATATGAAACTATTACACCTCTGAGGTCAAAAGAAAGTTAGTCCAGATTATAGAAGAAGAAAAAAAATGAGTTTCTGGGTGAAATATTCTTGATTACCTAACTATATCTAGTTAATATATGTATTGTACTATTTTGGGAAAATAAGAAAAATACTTTTTAAAAAAATATTCTACTTAGAGTTATTTTTTAAAGGTCATATTTTAAAAGCATTGGTAATCCAATCCATGCAATTTTTTAAATTTTCCTGGACTTCTGTCCTGGGTGAAGGACAGAAGGCCAGGCCTGCACTTAACATTTCTTAGAAAAATTCTAGTCAAGATATAATCGAAAGTTTTATATTCATTTTGTTTCATGTAGAGGAACACCCACATTTCACCCATTCCCACGTGCAGCTTCTAAGAAAAAAGAAGAGACACAAAATAATAATAATCCTACAAAAGATTAACTTATTTTCTCAGAAGTTGAGATTTAGCATGTATATATAACATAGACTTCTTGGGGGCAATGCTTTCTTCAAAGCTCAGAGCAGGAGGTCCTTTCGCAAAGAAGGTAATGCTTTTGTCACATTCAAAGGTCTACTTATAATTCTTGACTTTAAAACACGAGACTATATGCAGTTTTGCTGACGGGTTCTTTGTAACTCTTGATACACACTGAGGCTCTGATTCAATCTGCTTGGACGCATTTCCTGGTGATCCTATTGTGGTCACACATTCCACTTCAGTTCCCCTAAAGTGATGGTATTTTATGGCAGCTGCTGGGCTAGCAAATTATTTGTTTTCTCTGTATTCACACTACATAAGCCAGTAAAATGTGACTTTTCCTTCACAACTCATGCCAAGGGTTAGGCTTAAATGAATTTATATACATGAAGTAGTTGGTACAGAACCTAGTTACATAAGAACTTAGTGTATGTTGGCCAATATCTTTGCCCCTGAGGTAAGAATGTTTGAACACTCTGAAGCCTAAGAAATCTAAAATTTCTGCCAAAATACCATCTTTTTTAACCCATCTCCAACTTTTGGCTTACACCTCACTTAGAAGTATAGTCAATTCTCATTTGTGGATGTGGTATTCTGTAATGCCACCAACTTGTAAAAATTTATTTGAAACCCAAAATTAGTACTGGTGGTGCTTTTAGAGTCATTCACAGACATGGTAGAGTGGTAAAACATTTGAATTGCTGGACACATTCATTCCTAGCTGGGGGGGGGGGGAGGTCATGGAGAGGACGTGGCCACCCTTGAGCTGGACTGTGATATTCAGAGACTCCTCATCCCTTCCAACGTCCTTGGAATATGGATTCTACTAGCTTTTCCCCACACCCAGAGGCTGCCCCAAGGATGTAGCCTTGCGACAGTGATGTGGTATCGAGACTGAAGATTTAATAGGGTTAAAGGGGGGATCAATTTGTCATGCTACCACCCAAAACAAGTGTCCTATGTTAAGTTCCCTTCCGTATTAAATCCACCTACCAACCTGCAGTGGCCTCTTTCTTCTGTATCTCACTCCCCTCTAAGTTGGGAGGAAAGTATCAGATTATACCTGGGAAACTCCAGAGCTTTTAAGCCAACACCAGTGGAGATCAAACTAGGTGACGCTTTGTTTTCTTGTTTCAGTTTTCATGTTCACAACTGGTCTTTTTCCAGTGACATTTGTAGTGTGCTTTTCTCACTTTTGTGATTTTTGTTGGTGATTTTGCCATTTAAAATTACTCTCAAGCATGGTGCTACAGGGCTGTCTGGTCTTTCTAAACACAAAGAAACTGACTGCCTTACAGAAAGAACACATTATTAGATAAGCTTTGCTCAGGCATGCGTTGTGGTGCTGTTGCTTCTGAATTTAATGTTAATGAATCAACCATATATTACATAAGAGGTCTTAAAAAAAACACATAAAACAAGGTACATATTAATCGGTTAAAAATACTGTGACCACAGGTTTGCTGGAGTCCAACCCTGTACTTCCCCTAGGAGCAAATGCTACAGTATTTGATAAGTCGTATTCACATCAACTTGCAGAACATTACCAAAAACAATGAGAATTGAGTGCACTAAATATAGAAAGGTTTGTTTGAAAATGGTTAAATTATTTCATGTTTCTGAAGAAAAGCAAATAAATTTAGAAAGATGGACTGGGGCATGAATGGGAAAGATTTTGTGCATTGTACAAAACGCTGGATCTGATTTTTCTTGAGGCAATTGGGAAAGTAATTCACTGCTCTTGTTTAAAATCATTATCTAGAACCTACCCCCCCCCCAAAAAAAAAAACAGAATGAAAAGGATCTTTCCAGTATTTCATGCAAGGAAAAGATCCTAGGGTTGGTGGAAGTCAGAATTGAGAAGTTGAAATCAAAGTTTGGTTTGAAAGGCAAACAGAAGTGCTGAATTCACCAAGCTACAGAGTGTAATGAGAATCTACAGGGATGGGACACAAATTCCATTGTAGAGGTGACAAAAATAAAATAAAGACCAACATGCTGAGATCCAAATGCTGTGGAGCTCAGTTTCCAAATATTTATTTTATGAAGAAGCAGGAATACCTGCTATGGTGAATGAGCACCTTCAAGAAAGAAAACTGGGCTGCAAAGTATCATCATATTAACTGTATTGTATTTATATCAGAAAATTCCTGAATCCTTATCTATGAAGTCATAAGATACAGTTCTTTAGCTTGCCATCCAGTTGAAAAGGTTCTTGAAAGGAAAACTGAGTAGTACAACCATTATTTTTGTGGCATAGACCCCAAAATTCATGATCTCATGGTTCAATAAGGAAATAGGCATTTGTTGAATAAATCAATGACCTTCCTACTAATAGAATCCTCAGAATCATTCCCTGTCTCCTCAGTGTCTTCTGCTCCCACCTGTTTGTCTCTAACCACCACCACCATTTTTAGCTTTTGTGTGGGGTGGATATAGTTATACTTCTTCTTTGTTCAGAGGCTCCATAATGAAATCTTTATTATTACTTACATAGGGTCCCTGCACTCTCATCACACAGGGAAGAACAAACCTATGTATGCATATACACAAACTGAGCTTTGTACATTGGGCATATTAGCAGCAAAAGTGTTTGAGAAACATTATTCACATAATGATCACAAAATAGAAGCTTTGAGGTCATGGAAAAAGCTACCTATTGCAGTCATACAGTGCAGGTGCAGGCTTTCTGATAAATCTTAAATATGCTGCCATCAAATAATGATCCTCATTTTTTCTACAGAATAAAAACAGACTGTGACCAAGAAATATGGGAAATGTGGTTACTCAACAAATAAAGAGAATATTAATGATAATAGTGTCTCTTCAGAAAGCAGCCAGATTCAATCATGAAGGGCTCCGACACAAAAAACTCTAGATTACATTTCAAGAAAGTCCTCCATTATCATCAGGTTTTTTTATAGCTTGGTCTCCAAATTTCTAATAAAATCTAATCATTGTTATAATGCCATGTGGTATTATTAAAATCACAAAGGAAAATTACATGCTAAGGTAAATAATATTTAGAAATAGAAATAAAAATATTACTCCAATTGAAACTTGACTTTTTTACAAAAAGTCCCAAGAAGAAAGTATTCTATCATTTAATGATTTCAAATTTTTCATTTGCCATTCAGCTCTACCCATACTTATCAGTATTTAATTTTGAAATGTACACACATGAAGAATTATGACCCAAATCCACTAAAGAAAAGGAAACAAAGGGTATTTCTATTAAATATGATATACCTCTTACAAAGAGGAAAGATGTTCTTAAATGTGTATCAGAATTATTTGCCTAGAGTAATGTGATCACAAGCATATCAGCTCCAGCACTACTTTATTCAACAGTTACATACGCGGTAAAGTATAGTCACTTTCCTCAGGAGTGTAAGTCTACCTATGTCTACACCAAAATTTAACATCTATCTGGTCATCTGAGAAGGCTGGAGGGCAGTTGTCCTGGTGACAACCAGTAGATTCCTAGAAAGAGGAACTGCATGTAAAGAAAGGTTTTTAAGAAATACAATGTTCCTGGAAATTTGCACCATTCTGAGAGCTCAGGAGCTAAATGGAAGACAGATAATGGATAATCTTACAACACAAGGTCAAATTGTGAACAAAAGGGTTGAACTTAGATCAAATCATGCTAAGTTTTGAGTTCTATAGTCAGTGAATAGCCATTAGGAATTACTGATGGCAGATATCTGTCTTGGTTTCTTCAGGCTGCTGTAACAAAGTAGCAGAAACTGGGTGGCTTGTAAACAACAAATCTGTTTCTTCCAGTCCTGGGTCCAGGAAGCCAAAGATCCAGATGCTGGTAGATTTGGTATCTGGTGAAAACTTACTTCCTGGTTCACAGACTGCATCATTTTGTTGTGAACTCACATAATGAAAGGGACAACAAGGGAGCTTTCTCTGACCATTTTTAGAAGGGCATTGATCCCACTCATGAGGGCTGAGCTCATCACCTCTTCCTGTGGTGTCAGCATTATTTGGTGATGGGGAGCACTCCAACCTGTCAGTTTTCCTCTGTGACCTCTACTAAGACTATACTACAATGCCTTCTTTCCTTGTAACAGGTCATCTGGTTTCTACCTATCACAGATTTAAAACATTTTCAATAGTTTTCCACCCCCACTTGTGGCACTTTACACCCAGCTCTTCCTATTACAGTATGCTAGTCCCTCTTGTCCTCAAGAGAGGTTATGTTATTACAACTTGCCCAAAGTCGTTAATAACCTTCAAAAAATAATTTGAATCATAAAGAGGAATAGAAGAAGAAATCCACCACCCTTTGTTAAAAGAAATACCAACCAAATAGCACAGGAAGGTTAAGTGTGAAGGATTCTTGGCTAGAGGCAATCTCAAAGCAGCTGAAAACAGAGGACATACACTACTGGACTCCAACACAGGAAGAATTATACTGCTTGCCCTATAGAGGGCTTTGCTATCTGATGACTAGTTCTGGAGCCCTGAGGAACCATCTAAATGTATTCCCCTGTTAGTCTATCTTAAGTTTAAAAAAACTTGTGCACATCGATTCAAGATTTGATAAATTTCAGTTCCTGGTTTGCCAACTCTCACATGCCAAGCATAAAGAGAATCACCCACAAGTCCTTCCTTGCCAACAACAGGAGTTGGAAATGGAAATATCCATTTCCATTTTGTAGTAGAAGAACCTCCAAGTATAAAGAGAAAATCTTTACAATGGAAAATAAATGTAGGTCCTTTAAAACCATTAAGGGATTCAAGAAACAGATTATGGAGACAAGAAAAATAGCATGTTCCAGGATCAAAGACATTTGTAGCAAAAATATATACGTAATTTAAATTGCTTTCAGGTCAGAAGATGTCTAGTTTCTTGGAAGAAAAGAGTGTAAGCATCTATGGCACCACTAAATTCTCTGAGTACATCTACTGCTACAGATTGCAACATTACTCATTGCAAAGCTTAGATCTTGTATTACCTGCACTTCACAGTAAGACCTGTTAATGTGATAAGCAGTTTTTAACAATTATATCCTGTGATATTTACCTGATGTGTGTATTTATGCATACTGCTGTGTGAACAGTTACGCTGTAAGCATTTTTAAGAACTCCAACCTGTGATATTTTACTAATGTGTGTATTTATGCATATCACAAGGAGCTGTTAATGTTATAAGCATTTTTAAGTACTTTAAGGATATTTTAAACCAATATTTATAATTACTCAAAAATCCAAATGTATCTTTTTAGAAAAATATGGCTTGAAGTCACTGTTTATACAAGACACATAATAGCCTTGTGTGCCTTTCTTGGAGTTAGATTAGCCCCTCCCCCAAGAAGTGTGCATCTGAATGAGGATAAATAAAGCAGTGAACATTCAGGGGTAATGAAATTGATAAATCCTTTAACTCTAGATAACCAAAATTTAGAAGATGTTTTATACAAGACAGTAAATTAGATAATACAGAAGACAAAATTTTAAAAAATGTCCTCAATCACAAGGAGTTCATAATTTAGGGAAAAAAATGAATATACACAAAATTAACTCTGGCCATGCTAGAGACATAGATCATAATGGGAAAGTAGAAAAGAGAATAATTCTAAAATAATTCATCTCTAAAACACAGTACTCTTACTTTGCTACAATTGTCTTAATGTTTGTTGTTTCTTCTGCCTGGAATCCACCTCCCTCTTAGTTCACTTATTAAGCTATTACTCATCCTTCAGCGTTTTCCTTCAACAGTCTACAATCTAAAGACACAATGGAAATTTCCTATTCTTTAAACCACTTTAAGATATGACTGACATACTTGGTGTGTATGACTTGATGAATTTGGAGTCCATATACATACACCTGTAAAACCATCCTTGCCGTGAAAGCCACAAACATCTTCACCATCTTCCACAATTTCTCCCACCCCTTTCATTACTGTAGTTGGTGGGGGAATGGGCTGTGTAAGAACACGTAGCCTTCTTTTCCACCAACATTTGCAAAGGTATGCTACAGCAACTAACCCAAAATTTCAGCAGCTTAATGCACAAACCCTACAAACAAAACCTGCATATACATTCCAACAAGGATTTTTGCTCCAGGTACTTGGAAACCAAGTCGATCGTGGTCCCACTGGGTTGTAAGTACACCACTTGAACTATGTAGCCTGAGTCATCATCGTGTAGAACATAAAGCTCATGTCATAGGCAGAGTTTTCTCTGAGTTGTCCCTGGAAGGACACTCTTCACTTTCACTCATATCAGGCAACATTGCCTACTAGCTAGTGGCAGGAAATGGGGAGGGGAATATCTAGAAGCATTCAAATCACTGGAACTTAAAGAAAATTTGCAAATAGTGTAAAGTAGATTCTTAATTGATGGAATCTAGCAACCTTATAGCTGGAAGTCCAGTCACAAGGAGAAATGCCAGTTAAAGAGTTATTATAGAGTTATTATACCATGGAACTGATATCAGAGGTGCTAATACTTGGGGAGTTGATTCAAGGATGGCATTTAGGCCATGGTGACATGATCAATTCAAAGAACTAGACTCTAAGGTAAGTGTTCAAAAGGGAAATGTTTAATGTTGAAACAGCTGAACCAAGAAAATCAGTTTCCTTAAAGAAAAAGAAAAGAAATAGAAGAGAAAGAGAAAGAGAAGAGGAAGAGAAGAGAAAAGAAACCTAAAGACAAAATTGGTTCCATGAAAATGGAGGGGAGCACTAAGCTGTCAAAAAGCTACATGAGACCCCTCTGCTGTGAGGTCAGAAAAAACACAGGATCTAGAGTCTAGCTAGCCATTAAACTTTGAATCTAACTGGCTTGTGGGGAGATGTAGTAGGGGCACAGAATTCTGAAAATGACTTCTGTCAGCACACTAAATGAAAGCAAAAATGGATCAAGCTAATTTCAAATTGTACTTTTCTTTGGAGTAGGTGGATCTGACTTCTAAATATTCATAGACCATTTTATATAAAGTAGATACACAGTTGACAGAAAATAAAGTTATGTAGATAATATGTATTTTAGTTCAACTAGTTCTGAGGACATTCCAAAATGTATATTCTTAGAGGTAAGATAAACATCAAAAGGTATCTGGCTATCAACGTCTCCCTGGACAGAAAAAAACAACCTAAGGATTTTCACGCAGGCTTCACAAGCCATTCTGTGGATGCTTTATACCCATCATTGATTGATGTGGGTCTCTGATTTTAATGCTCCTAGTCACCAGTTATTACCAAACTGTGGATATGCATATTTTTCCTCCATTGGTCCTGCCAGGAAAAAAAAAAAAAGGTAACCATGATACCATCATTTTGCTCAATTTAGTATTATTACATACAGACTATAGGTTAATAATTCAGACTGGACTATTACGATTCTGCTGTTTTTCTATAGCAACAGAGTACATTCAAACATTTTTGTGATATTTTTCTCAAATTAGTCATTATTTTCCTTTTCTTTACCTTCATCTAACCAGAGGCACAGCACTTTTTCAACAATATGTTCAATTTTTGTATCTCCTCTTTTGTGTCAACTACCCTCATCTCAAAAGATAGTTATTTTAAGACCTAATGAGCCCAGCATATATTGTCTATTTTGCAACTCCTCTAACAGTCTGGGTTCTCCTCAGCCACGAGGCACTGAGGCAGGTTGTGTGGTCAGTTCTTCTACCTGTAAATTCACGATGTGCATGTTTCTACACTGACACTAGAGGTCTGGACACAGCAACATATGGCTTCCACATCACTGAAGATTCCATACAGCATACTATACTTGTTTACATTCCTTGCAAGAAATGTCATGTCGTTACTACTAGTCAAACAGGCAACTCCTTGCTGACATTTCAGTGAACACTCAAGACACTTAGAAAAAACGTTAATCATGGTCTCTTAACTAAAAGTAGGAATTCCATCGTCTTATCTCTGAACTGGAATGAGCATCTTGAAACACATAATTTCAAAGGACAGTATTTCTGATTTACACTGTTGGATTAACTGTAAAAAAAATTAATAAATATTGACATTTTCAGAAAAACGGTGTGTAATCTATGGCCATTTTTAATTGTTCTCTGGGTACTCAAAATTAACCAAATTTTATATATATATATATATATATATATATATATATATATATATGAACATTTTCTACATATTTACATGTACATTATATCTCTCTGTATGGTATGTATAGAATCACATTCATCTGGGTTACTTATCCCTCACATGTGGTAGCTTAATTACTTCTGTTCACACAGCTTGCCTTGTTTCATCCTCATGTTCCTTCCCTCCATTCTCCTCACAACAGGCAGATTCTTCTTTTAAAAGTACAGATCAGATTATGTCAATCTTGGACTTAAAACGCTTTGATGGCTTCCCTGTGCTATTAGGACAAATACTTAACTGTTCCCTTCTCTAGCTGCTCTGCTATTCCCACTTTATCTCCTGGGACCATCTCTCTCTCTCTCTCTCTCTCTCTCTCTGCTCCACAGCACCAGCTAGGTTTGGACAGTCCCCAATTATTTGTTTTTCTCAGGCACTAAACATATGCTAGTCCCCATTCTTAGACCATTTCCAACCTCACTGCAGAGACTCTTCAACCAAAACACTCCCTGCCAGCCTCACTTTCTTTAGGGAGTGCTTCACTGAAACCATAGGCTGTATTAGAACCCTCAGTTACGCCACTTCATATTTTTCCAACAAAACACCCATTATACCGTACTATAGTTTTCTCAAGAGCAAGAACCATGTACACGGCATTTCCCCACCATTTAGCACCATGTCTGAACACACTGGGTACTTTCCAAGGATTTACAGTTGCAAAAGGAATGAAAAAAAAGGAATTATGGAGAAATATTTAGGAGGCCAAATAAGAGTAAGCATAGAAGAATAAGTGAATGGATATTAAAAGGGAAAACTTACTTGTAAAAAATTAGACCAGGCAAAGGGAATATGAATTCTATCGATTTATAACACTTATATGTGTGCATATGTAACAGTACTATAATACTTTGTCGTTAGTCTCTTTCTAAACTCTTTATGCTACAGAAACTTTGCTTTTATGTAAAATCTTACTTTTTTTATTATTTTTTAAAAGATGTTATTTATTTGACAGGGAGAAACACAGCCAGAGAGGGAACACAAGCAGAGGGACTGAGAGAGGGAGAAGCAGGCTTCCCGTTGAGCAGGAATCCTGATGTGGGACTCAATCCCAAGTCTCCAGGATCATGACCTGAGCCGAAGGCAGTCGCTTAACCAACTGAGCCACCCAGGCGCCCCTAAAATCTTATTTTTTACAAGATTTTATTTATTTGACAGAGAAATCACAAACAGGCAGAGAGGTAGGCAGGGAAAAAGGGGGAAGCAGGCTCCCAACTGAGCAAAGAGCCCGATGTGGGGCTTGATCCCAGGACCCTGAGATCATGACCTGAGCCAAAAGCAGAGGCTTTAACCCACTGAGCCACCCAGGTGCCCCATAAAATCTTATTTTTATTATAACTGTTTCACTAGAGTGTATTTCAATGTTTTCATGAGTTCTCTCTTATCTTTTCCTACCATTAAAATAATTAAATCTTGTGAAAAAAAAAAAGAAAAAGTATTGGAAAAGTATTAGAAATGTAGTCAGAAATATAGGCTTCCAGGAGCATTTATCTGGATATCAGTGAATCATACCTTGTAGTTCTAGGTTACAAACCTCAAGCCACTAACTCATCAAGTAATGTCATTTTATTTTTCTTTAATTGAAGGTGACCTTTGTGGGGCTGAACGATTTTTTCCAGACTGCCACACACTGCCACTGCAGAGACGGACCTTAGTCCTAGTTGGACTACAGTGGTATCTGTTGCAAAGTATAGGCTTTGTGTGGACTTCAGTGTCTACCTCTGGAATCAAAGAAATCATTGTCTTACACTCTCAACCTGTGACCTTTCTAAGTGCTCTATGTTTCAGGCAATTCTGGGTCACTTTGCGGGTAACAAGAAAGACTCAGATGCATTTCTGTGACATTAAAGCAAGCACTGTGAGATTATTCCAGGTTCCTCTGTCTCAAAATGATGTGCAGCCTATCTTAGCCTATGCTCATCATCCTTTCCTGGCAGTGGGGGATATTCTCACCTTCCAAGACTAACCCAAAACTGGGTCAACAGGTTACCTCTGCTCTCAGATTCCCCAGCATAGTGTTTCCCTTCAAGTCCTGCAAATAAAACCTACCAGCATAACTTTGTTTTCAATTCTGTCTTATTCTGCTCATTCCCACCTCAACCTTGTTCAGCCATGCTTTACAATGAGAGAAAAGGGAAATATCCTATTGTGTATTCCATCATTATTTTTGTTCTAATACCCGCAACTTCTGCAATTCAAAAATCGAAAATTTTGATTGTATTCTTTTTTATTCTGCTATCAAAAACCTCCCACAAGTGAACAGATGTTCACATGCTGGAGCCCAAATGGGAGAGGTACCAGAATAACTGAAAAAATATTAGAGAGACCCATTAGACAGTAACTCCAGATAGTATCCCAATTATTTGTTAACAGCAAAATCTTATACTGTAACTCTTTTCCTTTGCTGTTGGAGTATCCCATCTTCCAGCAGCACGGCTTCTAGTATTCTTTTTTTCTTTTTTCTTTTTTTTTTTTTTTAAATAGTTGTTGTGTTTTTTTTTTAAGATTTTATTTATTTATTTGACAGAGAGAAACACAGCGAGAGAGGGAACACAAGCAGGGGGAGTGAGAGAGAGAGAAGCAGGCTTCCTGCCAAGCAGGGAGCCCGATGTGGGGCTCGATCCCGGGTCTCTGGGATCATGACCTGGGCTGAAGGCAGTCGCTTAACCAACTGAGCCACCCAGGCGCCCCGGCTTCTAGTATTCTAAGTCAAACTAATTCACAGATACAACTGCAAGTTTCATTCAGTTCAGTTCACAGGAATCAAACAGCCTAATATCTCATACTTGCCCTCTTAGTAGGGCAGTCCACCAAACTCCAACTGCCTTACCTCCAACAGGTTTTCTGAAATAAGGAAACCATTCATTTAGATGGTCTTTGAGAAGTTTCCCAGTATTTGAGTGATTTCAGAGAAATTTTATAGGAAAACTTTTATAGGAAAACTTAAAGTTTTTTACATAATAAAAGTATTATGTATACTATAATACAGTATTATACTGTCATTAAAACCACAGTTTTTTTTTGTTTCTGTTTTTGTTTCTGTTTTGAAGACTAAGTTGGGTTTCGGGTCAAGCACAGTTCAACAGAAAATTTCATTTGCCTTTTTACTTGGGTTATCATTTTTTTTAAGATTTTATTTACTTATTTATTTCACAGAGAGAGAGATCACAAATAGGCAGAGAGACAGGCAGGGAAAGAGGGGGAAGCAGGTTCCTCACTGAGCAGAGAGCTCAATGTGGGACTCGATCCCAGGACCCTGAGATCATGACCTGAGCCGAAGGCAGAGGCTTAAACCTCTGAGCCACCTTGGCACCTCATGGGTTATCATTTCTTGAATCTGGTCCTTCTTATCCATAACAAGACACTGCTAAATGTCTCTAGGTTATATAGGGTTTTTTTTCCAACAAACAAGAGAATGGACTTAAAAGCCTTGAAAGCAACAACTTTCTCAGATCATGGACAAGCGCATAGGATATGGTGTTGGGTTCCCTCTGAAGATACTGAAAGAATACAGAAAAATAATTCTCTACTTAAGAGAACATAAGTTTATTTGCATATGGTTAATAAGAAATACAGTTCAAAGAATCAAGTTCCCTGAGTTATGATTTCATGTTTATGTAATACTTTATATTTTACCAAACATGCTCTTCTTATTTTAATTTTTGGCTTATCTATGGTTCTCTGTCAAAAATTCTAGGCAAGTAAAAACAATTTATGCCCACAGAAAACAAAATCATATAAACAGAATAAGAATCACCTATTTTCCTACTAAAGCCACCACTGATAAAATTATTGCTTTCTTTATTGTTCAGAGATGACACTCTATACAAATCCCCATATATTTAGCATTTATAATACTAAAGGCAACTAAAATTGTTCATTATGTTTGCTTAATAATTGATTTATCAAAGTTCAACCATGTTTCTTTTATTAATATTTTGGTTCTTTACAAGTTTATAAAACATGTATATATAAATATCTCTTGTCACAAATTCTACTCTGCATCATGATTTATTCTATTATACATCTGGAAGTAGAGTTACTTTGCCTGACTCTATGAATCACCCCTAAGAACATGACCCAATGCATATATTAAAGGCGATTCTGACCCATTCTCAGGGAATCATGAGGATAGAGGTTCTCAAACCACTGTCCCTCCCACCCCACCCCACCCAGGTTGTGAGAAGCTTGTAGTCATGAATGCAAACAGGACTTCTCCTTTTCAGACTGATATTTAGTTATTTATCATTTTTCATTTTTTGACATTTCTTTGATTAAATGACTGCAACTTTTTAAAACTCATTTATGTATTACTAGTTGATAGATCTTATTCAGGATTGTACTATGTTCATTTGCTGCTTTCTAAAAATTCAAAAGTTTTACTCCAGTATAGATTCATTAAAAAAAAAAAAAACCTTTTCAACATCTATTTATTACAACTCTCAAAGAAGTAGGTATAGAGGGAACATACTTCACCATAATAAAGGCCATATATGATAAGGATGTAGCTACATCATACCTACCAGTGAAAAGTTACAGATTCACCCCTAAGACCAGGAAAAAAACAAGGATGCTAACTCGCACCACTTTTGCTCAGCAAAGTATTGGAAGTCCTAGGTAGAGCAATTAGCCAACAAAAATAAAGGCATCCAAACTGGAAAGAAAGAAGTAAAAGTGTCACTATTCGCAGATGGTATAATACTACATATGGGAATTCCTAAAATCTCTACCAAATAGCTGTTATGATTAATAAATAAATTGGGTTTCAGGGTACAAAATCAATATACAAAAAACAGCTGTGTTTCTATATATTAATAACAAACTGACCCAAAAGAGAAATTAAAAAGTCCATTTACAAGAGCATCAAAAACAACAGAACACCTAAAAATAAATTGTACCAAGAAAGCTAAAGACGTGTACACTAAAAATTATATAATACTCATGAAAGAAGTTAAAAATGACACAGATATAAAGATATTTCATGTTCACAGACCAGAAGAATTAATGTTATTAAAATGCCCATACTACCCAACTCAATCTGCAGATTCAACACAATCCCTACCAAAATTCCAATGGCATTTTTTTATAGAATAATCCTAAACTTTGAATGAAACCAGAGAAAACTTAAAACTGCCAAAATACTCTTGAAAAGAAAAAAGTTGAAGGCATCACACTCCCTGGTTTCAAACTATGTTACAAAGTTATGATCATCAAAACAGTATGGTATTGGCATGAAACCAGACACATAGATCAATGGAGCACAATAGAGAGCCCATAAATAAATCCAGACATAAATAGTCAATTTATGATGAAGGAGGCAAGAGCATACAATGAGGAAAGGACAATCCTTTCAATAAGTGGTGTTGGGAAAACCAAACAGCCACATGCCAAAGACAGAAACTGAACCATATTCTTTTTTTTTTTTTTTTAAGATTGTATTTATTTATTTGACAGAGAGAGATCACAAGTAGGCAGAGAGGCAGGTAGAGAGAGAAGAGGAAGCAGGATCCCTGATGAGCAGAGAGCTCGATGCGGGCCTCGATCCCAGGACCCTGAGATCATGACCTGAGCTGAGAGCAGAGGCTTAACCCACTGAGCCACCAGGCGCCCTGACCCATATTCTTATACCATACACAAAAATTAGCTCAAAGGGAATTAAAAACTTGAATGTAAGACCTGAAATCTTAGAAAACGTACACGGTAAACTCTTTGAAATCAGTCTTAACAGTGAGTTTTTGGGGGTTTTTTTGGTTTTTTTTTTTTTTTTTTTTTTTTAGATCTGACACCAAATGCAAGGCAAGAAAAGCAAAGAAAAACAAGGGGAATGACATCAAACCAAAAAACTTTTGTATAGCAAAGGAAAACATCAACAAAAGGCAGCCTACCAAATGGAAGAATATATATGCAAATCATACGGAGTAATAAATATCCAAAATACATAACCCATACAACTCAACAAAAAAGACAATCTAATTCAAAAATGGGCAGAGGATGTCAGTAGACATTTTCCTGAAGACTACATACAACTGATCAACAGGTATATCAAAAGATGCTCAACATCACTAATCAGGAAATGTAAATCAAAACCACAATGAGCTATCAACCATACATCTGTTAGGATTTCTATCATCAAAAAGACAAAAAATAACAAGTGTCAGCAAGGCTGTGGAGAAAAGAGAACTCTCATCTACTGCTGGGAATATAAACTGGTACAGCCATAATAAAAAGTAATATGGAGGTTCCTCAAAAAATTAGAGCTAGAACTAGCATATGATCCAACAATCCCACTTCTGGGTGGATATCTGACAAAAATGAAAACACTAATTCAAACAGATAGCACCATGTTCACTGTAGCATTTTTTTTATAATAGCCAAGATAAGGAAATGTAAAATGGCTATTGATGGTTGAGTGGATAAAGAAATTGTGGTGCTTATATACGATTATTCAGCCATAATAAAGGAAATCCTTCCATTTGTGACATGGACAGATCTTCAGGACATTATGCTAGGTGAAGTCAAACAGAGAAAGACAAATAATAATGATCTCACTTATATGTGGATTCTAAAGGAAAAAAAAAAACGAACACATAGATACAGAGAACCGATTAGTGGTTGTCAGAGGCAAGGTGGGAGGTTGGGCTGATGGGTAAAAGTGATCAAAATATACAAGCTTCAAGTTTTAAAATGAATCCTGGGGATATAGTCAAGCATTACTGTAGTTAGTAATACTGAATTGTACATTTGAAAGTTGCAAAGAGTAGATATTAAAAGTTCTTGTCACAAGAAAAAAAATTTAACTATGTGGTGATAGATTTTAAGCAGATCTATTGTGGTGATCATTTTGCGACATACACATACATCAAAGCATTATGCTACACATCTGCAACTAAGATGTAATTACATCTCAGAAAAAAATTACATATATTGGAAAGAAAAACACAGCCTTTGTTTGCACAGTATAAAAATGGATTCAACATTAGTTATATGAACTAAAACTCTTCATGGGTCTTAGTTAGAAACTGCATTTGAATGCATTAAATAGAAAATTCCAAATAGAGCAGATTTAAAATGAGAGTTCTTGGATATATACATAAAGGACAAAAATTGAAGGTATGCAATCCAGACCAAAATGGCAGTTCACTGGCATCAGCAACCCATTTTTCTTTTTTGTTATTCTAGTGCCTCAAGATTTCTTCCTTATCTAAGGTGGATACAGAATTCCAGCTGCACGTCTGTGTTCCAGACAGCTGAAAGGAAGGAGAGGATAAAGCAGAAGGGGTACAACTTCTCACTTAGCCAGCTCCCCTGCTAAATCTTCTCAGAACATCACATTGAAAGAAATCTTAAAATAAGCTTCACACTTACCTCATTGATCAGAACCTACTTCTATGTTCATACCAACTGCAAGGCAGGCTGAAAAATATAGTACTTTGGTTGGCTTTATTGATAGCAAAATAATTATATCAAACCATCAAATCTCTCACCAAAAAAGAAAGGGAAAGGCATACTGAATAGGCAATTAACTGGAAATCTGACAAGTTTTCTTCATTTTTGATTAATCAGTCAAAAAGATACACTACAGGATCTCATTAAAATTGTCTTTTTAACAGATTCCTCCTGTGTATCAACTGGATTTTCTGTTTCCCTTCTAGCTCTATTTTTACTTAACTTTTGTTTTCAAATTACAAAATTAACTTTACCTTACTCTATGTTGTGATTGTTTGTTACAAGCTCTCAGATTCATGACCACTCTATCATCACTGAGATTTACTCCAAACAGTAAAATACAACACTTTAGGCATATAATACCTTTCCTTTGAATTCAAATTTGTCCGAAACTACTATCAACCTGGTTACTTTTATTCTTTAATAAATTGTCGCCTAACTTGTAATTTTTTAAAAAGTATATCTGCTTTTGATGTGTCTGGATTACATTTTTAAATATTTTATTTATTTATTTGATAGAAATACAGCGAGAGACGGAACACAAGCAGGGGGAGTGAGAGAGGGAGAAGCAGGCTTCCCGCCAAGCAGGGAGCCCAATGTGGGGCTCGATCCCCAGTCTCCAGGATCATGACCGGAGCAGAAGGCAGTCGCTTAACCAGTTGAACCACCCAGGTGCCCCTGGATTACATTTTTAACTGAATTTGAATAGCTAGCTTTCAGTACAATAATTTGAAGTATTAAAATTTGTTCTCAGAAGAGTAGTTCGTTTTCTGGTCCCTGTTTAATGCTTATGGTGTTTTATGCCTTCTCACTTTGCTCATCCCCTGTTTTATAGGTTGCAATCACAATTAATTGTGCTTTGTTCCTGTTGATCATTTTCAGTTATTTTGAGGTATATATCATGCCTTTAATTTTATGAGAATGCTTTGCAAAAGTAGAAACTTAACATGCATTATTCTATTCAAGTATTTGTCATTTTTATTTTTAAAATGAAAAAAATGGACACATTTTAGATCACTGCTCAACTATTTCATTCAAAATGTGTTTTAAATAAAAAGGTTATATTTGTTTAAAAATAGAAATTTCAATTATCAAAATAATTATCTTATTTCTTTAGTTAAAAACTGGTGTATTTTCTGAGATCTTCCATTTATGAGAATTTTTTATGCTGCTTTCACACATGGATAATAGTTCAGTTATGGTAAATTCTTGCTGCATTCTCTTTTCCTGGTAAAATATCTATGTATTGTTTTCTGGAATTTTAAGTTACCAAAATGTAAGCAGGTCTAACATTTGTTTCTTTAATAAATTTGTTAATATACTGAATACTATGTTAAATTTTACCTCAGATTTCTTTATTTGAAGATTAGCATTTGCATGATTATACTATACATGTATGCACCCTCAAAGATTTCATTTTCAGCATCAATTTTTACATTTCTTTTTATTCTACTATATCATTTCTCATTTCCTCAATGTCTCTACAACAGGAAACCAAGAAGGCATTCAATTAGGTCACATAAATAACATTGGCCAACACAAAAAATTTTGGATTTTTATTTTATTATGTTTCTATTTTAAAACTGCCAGACTTTTTAAGATTTTACTATTTATGAGAGAGAGAGAGAGAGAGAGAGAGAGAGAGAGAGAGAGCATACAGGGGGAGGGGCAGAAGGAGAGGGACAAGTAGACTCCAAGGTATACTCGTGAGATGAGGCATGAAGCCTGACGCGTGGCTGATCTCACAACCCTAGATCATGACCTGAGATGAAACCAAGAGCTGGATGCTTAACCAACCAAGTCACCCAGGTGCCCCAGGCATACTCTTGTTTGCATGCCCTTTTCATTATCACCAGTGGCAGTCTTCTGTCATCCTGTCATAGACTTCAAAGCCTAGTCAATCACATTGATGGACACTGGAAAGGCATGGTGGTGTGTAACCACCATACGATATGCTAAGCTCACAGGTCAAATGTTATCCAAAGTAGAAATAAGGGCAGCCCTTTGTGGATCATATATTTAGCAATTGTAACTTTATATATTTTCTCTGGTCAAAGTAGCAGATAATCAGCCAATAACCATAGTGAGCAAGACTGAATTATCTTCCCTTGTATTTCCAGGATAATGGCAGCTTTGTTTGAGGAGAAAGGGACTGTGAACTAGTACACATCACCAGTTCAGTTTTCCAATTTGTCCTCATTAACTGTCACTCTTCTGAAAGGTGATAGAACATAGAGGTTAAAACTATGGACTCTGGAATCAGGATGTATGATTGAAGTAGACTTTGTTCTACAAAGACTTGAGGCAAGTTTGACAAGGAGAATAACCACTTCATTCAATTCCTGTGCAGACAAAATGTCATTCTGTAGATTAAAATAATAATGCCTGTCATAAAGAAACCCCCAGAAGTGTTAGCTGACATTACTATTTAGTAAAAGTCCCTGGAAATCAATCCGATTATTCCTTTAGTATAAGCATCATGGTTACAGTTTTCAGTTTGCTTTTTTTTTTTTTTAATATTTTATTTATTTGACAGAGAGAAATACAGCCAGAGAGGGAACACAAGCAGGGGGAGTGAGAGAGGGAGAAGCAGGCTTCCTGCCGAGCAGAAAGCCCGATATGGGACTCTATCCGAGGTCTCCAGGATCATGACCTGAGCCGAAGGCAGTCGCTTAACCAACTGAGCCACCCAGGCACCCCTTCAGTTTGCTTTAATGTGTATCTATCTCTTCATAGTCCGGAGAGACTTCCAGGATTGCTCACCAGGCAAGCTTTTATTCAGAGGACACCTTTAGTTACAGCAAAGATGCCAAATATTCTTTTATTTACATTTCATTAAGAAAAGACAACCACTCTCCTGTGTTTGTTTTCTTAATGGGATTTGTAAGGCAATTGTCATTTTATTCCCTGGATTAGAGTATAAGCAAGTTGAAGGCAGACACCATGATGGAAGTTCTTATAAAGATTTAGTGTTGGGGCACCTGGGTGGCTCAGTCATTGAGCGTCTGCCTTCAGCTGGGGTCATGATCCCGGCCTCCCAGGATCAAGCCCTGCATTAGGCTCCCTGCTTGGCTCCCTATTTGGCAGGCAGCCTGCTTCTTCCTATCTCACTCCCCCTGCTGGTGTTCCCTCACTACCTGTGTTTCTCTGTCAAATAAATAAAATCTTAAAAAAAAAAAAGATTTAGTGTTGAAGGAACACCTGGGTGGCTCAGTCATTAAGCGTCTGCCTTCAGCTCAGGTCATAATCCCGGAGTACTGGGATCAAGCCCTATATCCGGCTCACTGCTTGGTGGGAAACCTGCTTCTCCCTCTCTCACTCCCCCAGCTTGTGTTCCCTCTCTAGCTGTGTTTCTGTCAAATAAATAAATAAATAAAATCTTTAAAAAAAAAAAAAAGAAAGAAAAGGTTTAGTGTTGAAGAGACTGTTGTTTTGTTTTTTGTTTTTTGTTTTTCGCACTAGATATTTTTTCCTGCTTTGTCAAAGATTATTTGACCACAGAGTTGACAGTCTATATCTGGACTCTCTGCTTTGTTCCATTGGTCTTGGATAGCTATATATAGAAGAATGAAACTTGACCATTCTCTTATACCACACACAAAGATAAACTCAAAATGGATGAAAGACCTCAATGTGAGGCAGGAATCTATCAAAATCCTAGAGGAGAACATAGGCAGTAACCTCTTCAACATCAGCCTCAGCAACTTCTTTCAAGACATGTCTCCAAAGGCAAAGGAAACAAAAGTGAAAATGAACTTTTGGGACTTCATCAAAAGTCCCTTGCACAGCAAAAGAAACAGCTGACAAAACAAAGAGGCAACCCACGGAATGGAAGAAGATATTCATAAATGACACTATAAAATGCTGATATCCAAGATCCATAAAGAACTACTCAAACCCAACATTCAAAAAGAAAAAAAAGACAATCACATCAAAAAATGGGCAGAAGACATGGACACTTCTCCAAATAAGATATACAAATGTCTAACAGACCCAGGAAAAAATGTGCATTATCATTAGCCATCAGGGAAATTCAAATCAAAACCACATCTTACACCGGTTAGAATGGCAAAGATTAACAAGTTAGGAAACAACAATCGTTGGAGAGGATGTGCAGAAAGGGGAATCCTCTTACACTGTTGGTGGGAATGGAAGTTGGTGCAGCCACTTTGGAAAACAGTGTGGAGCTTTCTTTAAAAATTAAAAATAGAGCTACCCTATGACCCGGCAATTGCACTACCAGGTATTTACCCCCAAAATAGAGATGTAGTGAAAAGAAGGGCCATATGTACCCCAATGTTTATAACAGCAATGGCCACAATTGCCAAACTGGGGAAGGAGCCAAGACGCCCTTCAACAGACAAATGGATGAAGATATGGTCCATATATACAATGGAATATTATGCCTCCATCAGAAAGGATGAATACCCAACTTTTGTATCAACATGGATGGGACTGGAAGAGATTATGCTGAGTGAAATAAGCCAACTGGGGAAAGTCAAGTATGATATGGTTTCACTCACTTGTGGAGCATAAGTAATAACAAGGAGGACATTAAGAGAAGGAAAGGAAATGTGAACTGGGGTAAATTGGAGAAGGAGATGAAGCATAAGAGACTGTGGATTCTGAGAAACAACCTGAGAGTTTTGGAAGGAAGAGGGGATGGGTGAGCCTGGTGGTGGGCATTAAGGAGGGCACTTATTGCATGGAGCACTGGGTGTGATATATAAACAATGAATCTTGGAACACTGAAAAAATAAAATAAAGTTAAATTTAAAAAAAAAGATTTAGTGTTACCTGTGGCATAGCCTGCCACTTCAAGGTTTCAATAAAGCACTAGAATAATAAGTGATTAAAATTTAATGGACATAATCCATTTAACTACTAAAGGGTCTACTTTCCCACCTTTTTACCTAAGAGATTAAATCTGAAACTGATAAAACACAGATTAAGGGGAAATAGAATGAACTTGAATAAACTTGCTTAACTTTGGTAGAATCTGAAAGTAAAAAAAGCAAACATATGGATTTCATTTCTCTTAAAATACACAAGGATTAAAATTAAAAGGAATAAAGTGCTTAGCAAACATGTTTTTTAATTCCACAGATGGATCGTTTTTCTACTTTTGCTGATAAAAGAAATTAACATAATAAAAATATGCATTCTGCCTTAATTTTTGCATTTTCTTGCACTTCGGTGAAAGAACTTCAAGTCCCTTCTGGCCTCTTCAGGTGTTTCGACAATAAAGATTTTATTTTAATAGTTTTTTTTTTTTCTTGGCAAACAAGGCAATAGAACATACCCAAGTATGTATTTTATTAGATTCTAGAGATCTGCTAACTTAAACTTTGGTTAAGGTTAATGATCATGACATTATAGCACTGACATTTCAACTGACATACCTATAAGTCCCCATCAAATTACTGATGTATACATATATCATATTTCAAAAGCTACTTAAACATCTTTTATTTAAATCATTACATTTACTATTGGGACTGTGTTAAAATGACAAAATTATTATGAATTTTCATTATCTGCTCTAGGAATATTATTCTTGATGCTTCTATAGTATTTGTCTATAAAGTAATTAGAATTTGATGAAAACTGAAGCTTTTGAACTACAAATGTCTGCAAATATTTTTAAAATTCTCAAATATCCTATAAGCTGTATTTTTCAGCTTAGTTTTCATAGTCTATTTCAAGACAATTATATTTTGTTTTCTACATTCCTTCTGTCCCTATCAGAATAAGCATACTTCTTCATATAGGACCTAAATATAATAAGCTTTGTCTATCATACCTCAGTAAATTTGGAAAAGTAAAATAGATTTCCATAAAAACTTTGAATGACTCCATTTTCAAGTTATGTTGAATTAATCTAGTAATTATTGACCACCGGATAGTGTGTGCTCAACTATTAGATATAGCTCACATGTATTCAGGATATAAACCCATCTTCATTATTCTTTTCACTCTTCCATGTTTAAACTCACTAAAAATTAAAGACAAGTGTTAATAGATACTTCTATGCATACAAAATTGGCAAGGATTTAAACAAAATGTTTAGAGTTAACATTAACAATGATACATAGAACAAATAACCATTGATGGTGGGAATTTTCTGTAGTGCAATCTACCTTGGAAATCAATTTAGCAATACTTGTTTGTAGCTTAAGACTTGAGAATTTAGTCAGTAATTTGGGTAAAGATACATTCAGCATTAGTGATAGTGTAAAATGCCCGGAATTACTAAAGTGTCGCCAATATTACAATGGTTACATTATACTACAGTTTTATGACAGTATTAAAATGTAATGTTTTGTGCATAAGAACATTAAATGTTTTTATTTTTGAATTATTAATCTTGCTAAAAGTTTACCTTAACTATAAAGATGTATAGGCAAAGTCTTACATACAAGGGCATTATACTATTAAGCAAAATCTCCAAAGGTGAATACCTTTAACTACGTGGATGTGGACCTCCTAAATAATACAGAATCTGGTAATTAAAATCCTGCTTTTCAAAATACTAACACTATTTTTAAAAATAGGGTTTGCAAAAAAATAAATAAAAAGAAATTCAAGGAGCAAAACAGCATCTGTAATATTACTCAGGTCTTGTGTATATGATGCATAAATACATAAATGCTCACAAAAAAGAAATGCAAATAAAAATACGGAATATACACACTAGAAGCAAAAGAGATTTATTTATGGCCTGATTGCATTTTTCTTCTTAATATGTATAGTTTTCAAATTTTTAACAATGAGTGCTAATTTTACTATGAAAGAGTATAATGGCATAGAAAAGCATTTGGATTAAGTGCTAGCATCACTATGCACATTCATATATTTGATAAAATTATATGAACTATATTTTGGTCACACATTAAATTGGATGGAAATTATTAATAGAAAACCTATTCCTTCACTGCTTCTACATTTAGTAACCAGAATTCTTCTGTAAGAAAATTTTGTCCCTTTTCTCCCATTTATTCAATTATCATCATCAATATGGATTCATGGGTTTTAAATCTTACTTGAGGGATTATAATCTATTCCTTTCACAATTTATTTGAACATGTCCTTTTAACATGCCCTGATTCTTTGTTTTGATGTTAGCACTTATTTATTTTCTAGCACTTGGAAATGCTCTAGGTTCATTTTTGTGTTCTGCTCCTACCCAAGAAACAGCTATTCCTCCAAGGAGCATGGTTCCTTTCATTGTAGAATGGCTTCTGAAAACCAAGATCTTGGTTTTTTTATCTTTATTAGAAAACCATTATTTCTAGGAACACCACAGTTAAAACTTATGCAGGCAAGGTACACAGACAAAGGCTAAAATGTGGTCAAATATTTTAAAAACATACTCCAAAAATATTATTGTGGTAATTTTAACATATGTCCACAAGTCTTTGATACACCTTGCCTCAAGAGGTGAAGTTTAACCACCACCACTTTCTTGAGTATGGGCTGGATTTAGCTACTCCTTCGAGTGACTAGAGTATATAAAGGAAAAGATAGTAACTTTACACTGGAGAATCCTGGCAGACAGTTTAACTAAACAGTTAAGGTTAACATGACCCAAAGTAAATCATATTAATATCATCCCAATAGGATGAGTTAAGATTTCCTCAATGGCATTCTTCCATAAAAATCTATAGCACCAGATCAGGGCGCCTGGGTGGCTCAGTTGGTTAAACGACTGCCTTTGGCTCAGGTCATGATCCCGGAGACCCGGGATGGAGTCCCACATCGGGCTCCCTGCTCGGTGGGAAGCCTGCTTCTCACTCTCTCACTCCGGCTGCTTGTGGTCCCTCTCTGGCTGTGTTTCTCTCCGCCAAATAAATAAAATCTTTAAGAAAAAAAAAATCTATAGCACCAGATTAAATCATGAGAAACATCAGACAAACCCAAATCAAGGGATGCTAGAGAAAAGTATCTAACCATCAGTCTTCAAAAGTGTCAAGGTTGAAAGACAAGAAAGAAAACAAGAAACTCTCATAATTAGAAGACTAAGAAGACATGAAGACTCAGTGCACTGTAGTATCTTGAATTGGATCTTGGAACAGAAAAAGGTCATTCATGGGAAAAACTAGTGGTATCCAAGTAACATCAAGTAGTTTTGTTAAAAATATCATACCAGGGTTACCTTTATAGTTTTGATAAATGGACCATGGTTATAGAAGATGAAACCATTAGAGTAACTTATGTGAGGGCTTTGTGGGAATTCTGTCCTATCTTTGTGATTCTTCTATAAACCAAACTTTTGAAATAAACTGTAAACTGCAAAGAGA